>OY804261.1:63731963-63941963 GCA_963680825.1 Meiosimyza decipiens
ATAAGTACTTTTTGACATTAAAAAACTTACCGAAAAAGAACAGTTTTTGTCATAAAAATCATGGTTGTCCTAACTCCATCTCTTCCTAAAAGCTCAATATATATACATATCTCCATACCGCATTTCATTAAATCAGTCGATAAGTTAAGCTAAGAAACATATTTTCATGTTAAGGGCGTGACGCAAACTACTTAAAAACATATATCTTTTCTCATGGTTCAATCTATTTCCATATCAAATTTCATCAAATTCGGTCCACTAGCTTAGCTCTGAAAACATATTTGCTTATTGAAGCGTGCTCCGTCCACATTCAAACAAATACCTATTCTCAGTGTTCAGTCTATTTCTGTACCAAATTTCATCAAAATCGATCCATTAGTTTACGAGTGAAAACGTTTTTTCTTTTTAGGGGTGTGGCATCGCCTACTAATAAGAAAAGGATACACAGCACTCCCTTTCTTCACAACCTTTCAAATAAAATAAAAAAGTAAACGGTTGTATTATGTTATGGCTGTTAAAAAAGGACCTAACCGTTTTCCAATTGCCAATTTATATAAAGACTTAACTACATTCCTAGTTAAATTAAAATTTTTTTAGTTAACCTAGTTAACTTTAACTTTAACACGTTTGATTAAAAGTCTCTCTCGTTTAACTTTTTCCTCAGTGTACGAGTTCACTTTAAATTAATAGTTTTAAAATTTTCTCAAATTCTGCTAAAGACGTAACTTTGTCGGTTAATTAGCAGCAGCACATTCTCTGAATTTGGCATATGATGACAGCAAAGTGCTGCTAGAAGTTCGTATGCTTTTGAAGTCATATTATTTAAGGATAAAAACTTTTAATCATGTGGTTTTACTGTAAGCACTTAATGTACTTGTTAATTCATTGCTAATGCTGAGCGTATTCAGATAAAGGTCTTCTTTTGATTCTTTTAATAAAAAATTGTAAAATGGAGCATTTTGCTTAAATTAATGCTGCCTTTTTTTTTTTACTACATGGTATTGTTCTTAAATAATTTAATTTTGTTTTTTGTTTTCTTATGTATTTTTTTTTAAATAAAGAACTATGAAAAATGTATCAAACAAATACAAATGGGACATAAAAATTTTGTCATTCCCGTTTTTAAAGCATGGGAGACGGTGCTGCAAAAATAGAAAAGTATTAATATTTGCTTTGCCGCTTTCTCTTTTAAAGTCGCAATAGCCATTTCCATGTATCCATCCGTGGAAATTGCGATTACGGGAAAACAAAGAAACATAATTTAGTACATTCAGTTATAGCTCATGGGATCAAAAATGTACGAACTCGATTGACGAACATGACATACGTTTAACCTTTGGCCTCAAAATACGCTAGAACCTTGGGCATAACTTCGTCATCAGAGCGGTATCTCTTTTATTGAAGCTTCTTTTTGAGATCTGTAAACAGATGCGCAAGCAATTCGAATCGTAATTCGTACATTTTTTTCAGCCATGTTAATGTGGTAAAGGTTACACGATATCCAAAAGCAAGTCATGACTCTCATAAGTTCTGAAAAGGATCCAGTTTTTTTTTTTTTTTTTTGAGGTCAGACCAACAACAATGCATAGGACAAAAAAAAAATATATTTTCGCTTACACTCAAAACTTGTCGGCAATGTTCATCCAGATATTATAATTTAGCTCTTATGTCGCAGATTTTTGAGCTATAATCTTTCACTTTGTTGAAGAGCCTACAAAATAGGTAATATTATTATCTTTTCTCTAGTTATAATCTTAAAGAAAAAATTATCATAGTTTTCTCTAATCCGGCTCTATTTTTTTCCGGCTATGTATTTAGAACTGCCAAGCAGCATTTATGAAAGCCTTAATAGCCAATGAATGAATAGTAACTACTCTGTTGTGGAACTCAAAAATAGACTAAATGCACCTATTTTATATTTTTGTATGCGAAATTTATGTTATCTTCAAATCCACAGCAGCACATACGGCATATAGATTCAGGGAAATGTCAAATCATTGAATCTGTTGCAAACATTCGCTGACAGTTTTTAGTAAAAAAAAAATCAAGATTGTCGAGGGGAAAAACACAACGTAACAAGTCAATTGAAGGAAAATTGCTAAAACAAAGCACAAAAAAATACAAAAATAGTCCATCGATTTCGATGTCTATTTACTAGTGAAGTTGGTGGACAAAATAAATGCTAGCGATCTGAACTGAAAGCCTGATAAAAATTCCTTGACTTTATAAAAATTGCATGTTTGCCAGCATCCATCCGTTGCTCAACATTCAACTCACAAACACCAGTGTTTGGTTTAGTATCACACCTTTCTCATTCCTTCTGCCAGATTTTTCTCCTTTCATTTTTGTTACTTTAGCAATTTTGTCGACTTAACAATAGATTTTTTAGTAGATTTTGCTGTTTTTTTTTTAATTTTTATTTTTATTTTGGTCTACTAAGGTCCTGCAACCTTAGCAGAGGTTTTGTGCATCATGTGACTTGCATATTTAAATATGTATGCCATACTTTACTCTGTTTCAATATATAGAGCTTAAAGTCAGATACATGTGTGTTGGACTTTATTTATGTATGTGGGCAAATTTACGAATAATGACATAAGGAATATAGTATAAATAAGTTTACTTTATGTACATATGTTTCGAATTTTTTTAGCCTCAAGAGAATAAGATCTATTTTTTCAATGTAACACGAAATCCAAGCTTGATATAGAAACCCTTTGTTTATCGAAATGTAGAATTTTTAGTAGGTACTTGCTCCAAATATTACACAGTTCGGCTTCTTCTCAGTCATGACATTTGGGTTTTGTGAAAATGTACTGAAATGTACTGGAAATGTACTTTTTAGAGGGCGAGTGTACTTTTTTATCTTGAACATCCAATTTTACTAAATGTTACGAAATTTTTCTATAAATTACACAGGCCGACAAAATTAAACGAAAGTCCAGAACCAGAGACCAGACTATTATACCCGATGATCTTAGATGCGTTGAATCTGAATTCGAGCTCAGAATTGCTTCTATACGTCAAGTTTTCGAGATATTCGAACCTAACAGTGCAAAAACACGGGTTTTGCTTATATTTGAGATTATTTTACATCGCGAATAAATTTTTTTTCCAAAACTGGTTGTGGCATCTGAAAATATTACTATTACCCTTCAAAGCCCTTTTTGGTTTTATGAGATATGTTTTTTTTTTTTTCTTGAAGATATCGTTTAATAAAGTTAAGTATTTTGTCGTTTTCGATTCAACCTTACGAAAACAAAATTTTCGTCCGGTCAGCAGAAAATACAAAACTTCATTGAACGATATCTTCAACAGAAAAAGATATCTCAAAAAACCCAAAAATTATTTTTAGGGCAAGAGCAATACTTTCAGATGCAACCATTTTTGGAAAAAAAATTTATTCGCGATGTAAAATACCCTCAAATATAGCCAAAAAACTTGTTTTTGCACTTTTTGGTTCCAATATCTCGAAAACTTGACGTACAAGAGCAATTCTGAGACCGGGTTCGGATTCAGTGCAACAAAGTCCTTTCGGGTGTGATAAGTCTGGTCTCTAGTTTAAAAAGTTGTCAGCCTGTGTTATTAAAATATAAAAAGGTCCTCACTTTTGCATCTCAAAAATTTTAGCAAAATTAGTGATTAGTGATAAATTACAAAATCTACACATTTCGCGATTATTTTCATTTACTAAAAAACAACACTTGAAAACTCACCGACTGTACGAAAAATGCGGCAAATGTACCGAATGTACTGAAAACTTGTCGAATGTACTGACGACGACTTTTCATGACTCAAATGTACCAAAAAAAGCACAAACGTACCGAAAATGCCATCACTGCTTTTTCCTTGTGGTAAATGGTACTGAAATTTTCTTAAAAATGTCGCTTTGTATGGAAACACCACCGCTTGCATTTTAGTTCAACTCCACTGTATTGATTGTTACAGTTCTACTAACGACCATTGTTTCCCTTTTTACTAGACATTTTTTTATGCTTTCGTTTTCTTTTTTGTTCCATGAAAAAAAAAATTTTTTCTTTTATGCATTTTACAGAATTTCTACCTTTTTTTTGTGTTGACATTTATCTTGCTCATTCAATATTCGTAACTCGTTTTGTTATATTTCACCAAAGTCAGAAATAGTGAAAAAATTCTGATTTATTGATTTTATGAGTTATTGCCATGCATGCGAAAGAGCACTCTCTATACTACGTTTATCAGCAATTATTTGCCATATTGTTAGCTCAGATATTCTGGAAACTATGTCAATGTAAAAAATGCGGAAAACAAATCCGCAGAGTCAGTCGCACGATTAGACATTATAAACATGAACATTTTTAAATTGTGAACACACATTTTTTTTTATAGATTAATTTGCTTGGAGTTCATTTGAAACAATGAGTTTCTTGTGTAAATTATTTCTCTTCAGTGCTGAAAGAATTAAAATTGAAAAACTCCAGAGATTATTTACTGTCCACTTATTTTTTGAACATAAATTTTAAAAAGTTCTTGTAATATTTATAATAATATTGTAAGCTGTCAACCCATTATTCTGCAATCTATGGGTGTGCCATTAGAGAAAGATTATGTTTTAAGTCATTTACACTTAAGCTTTGAGAAATCATTCTGAATATACTTCCTTTATTTTTTAGTGCACATAATATTTATTTTTTTAGTTTTTAGTAGTATGCCCACTCTAAAAACATTGTGAATTCGTTATCCTACTTGAAAAGTAGGACTTAAATAAAACTAAAAACTATAAATTTTCGATGAAGAAAAAAAACAACTTGATGTCAGAGAATCTTCGAACAATGAACTTTTCTTTTTTAATCGCGCTCTAATTGATCGAATTTTTTGTAAGGGAGTCTTTTTTTAATTTACTACTCAGTCAGTGATCTTTCAATTTCCTTTCTTTTGAAATTTTCTTTAAAATTCTTAGCATAACAGATTGTATGCATCGCTTCGTCTAACGCAGAAGGCACTTTATTCAAACACTGCTCTACAAAAATAAGAAATATTGCCCACTGATTCCGGAAATGAGCCTCATTTTCTTCAATCAAATTGGCTTCTGAAATATTTTCAAAACTCAGCTTTCAAAATCATTTTTTGTTAGGGAGTTCAGGCTCAAAATACCAATTTTTTTTTGTTGAAAAATTTTCTCTAAATCATTTTAATAAAAATCAAATACACCCAAAAAAAGTATACAAAACCTCTCAAAGTTAGACCGAGCGTCCCAAAACAAAGAGATTATTAATGTTCCTGTTGGCAATTTCCACTCTTAACCTTTAAAAAGATCTGTTTTTTTTTTCGTTTCTCGTACACAAAAATATGCATTTAGCCGAAAAAATTAACGTGAACTATGTAATGAATGAGGAAAAAAAATATATATATAAGTCATTCCCTATGGAGTGGACAACCCCACCCATCGCAGTATTTCAGATAAAAAGACTTAAAAGTTTATTTTTCATTATTTCTCCTAAGCTATCAATTTTCAGTAAAAATTGCACTTAGTAAAAAATTCTTAAAATTTGTTCAAATATTTTTTTTTTTGCCCAATTATAAAAAATTTTTGCTCAGTGAGATTTTTGGTGTAAATTGATAGCTTAGGTGAAAGTCGTGATGAAAGGTAATATCTTGACCAATACTGTTTTTATCACTAACGCAAATACTAAAATTTTTTCGAAAATTTTTAAAATCTAATAATATTCTAAATCATCCAAACTATGCATTCATTGACAAAAAATGACTTATATGTTTATTCAATGCTTTGCTTAAATATATTGGGTTCTACCAATAAGAGTGCACTTTTGAAATTTGACAGCTGTATCCTGTGATTATTACGATTATTGAAAATGGAGCATTATCATGGTGAAACCCCATTACAAAAATGGAGAAAGTTATCGTGAGACCGCTCGCAAAATGCGCATAAGAAAGTGCACCTAATGAGTCAACAATTAAAAGAGTGGTTAAAAAATTTGAAGAAACAGGTTGGATTATGGACAGTAAGCTTTCTTTGCGTCGAAGTTCCAGTCGATTTCTTGAAAACATGCTGCAAACGAAAATGTTGCCAAAAACCCGAAAACATCAACTCGGCATCATTCTCATGAAATTCAAATTTCACCTGTCATCAGAGCTGAGGTGACCATTTGCCGAATATTTTATTCCATACTTAATCGGAACATGCCTGCATTACGATGCAACAAAATCATCACAACTCGCTCAATAAATACATGTTTTTATTTTTTAATAAAAAAGTGCACTCTTATTGGAACACCTTTTAGTATGCCATAATAGTCATGGAGTTTAGAACTTAGCTACTGCAGCTATTAGCCTTCTTAGCTATTTAGTTTGTGATTTTATTTTGTAATTTCTAACCAGCAAAACGGGCTGAAATTCGTCTTAAGCAAAAATTAAGGGTATAATGTTCCACAAAAAAAAAATCGGTATTGTCTACGTTTTCATTATACGAGTACTACAGGTCAAAACAGTTCAATCAATTTAGTGCTCTTACTTAATTTTTCACTTCTTAAGCGATTCTTAAAAGTGTCTGAATTACTTTCTTTCTTGCTAAACTTTAATGTTGCAAAAAACTACTAGTGTAATTTTATTTTAAAAATCATTCAAAATTTCCTACTGACACACTTCAGAAACATCTCTCGCTTATAATGTACAAAACTGTCCGAGCATAGTGCTATTTATGTATGCACATTTTCCAAAATGTTTAAAGCACGATGTCATCACTCAACGTATGCTAATCCCATCAATAAATTCTACGGATTAATGCAGCAGCTTTGTTGTTGCTGGTGCGAAGTTAACGCCGCGCATTGCCGTAAATCGTTTTAATTAAAATGTTAAGATGCACGGAAGCGTATTGTTATTCAAAAGGCGACGTCCGACATCCTTTCTGTAATACAACGGTTTTTTGCGGCGGACGACGATGATGACGCTAAAGACGGATGTCTGAAATTTCGTTGCTTGTCGCACGAAAAAGAGGATAATCATCGTCGCTATTTACGTGGTTCTCCACGAAATCTGCGTGTTCTGTTGTTGCCTCCGGTTGCAACGATTTGCCTTTGCTGTCGCAACGTCGAGTCGTGCTCTTGTTATATTTATGGGAGCCTTAAATTAATGGTGCGGAATTTTTTCGTGATAATAAAGACAAATAGCGGAAGTTAATTAAAGGGCAACATTTTAAAATATATGAACAAGGTTAAGGTTTTCGGATAAAGTGAATTATGATGCTTACTTATGAATGTACATATATTTTGTAGAGATACTTTAAATTTGACTTAATCTACATGCTATGAACTGTAGAGCAAACTTCAGCATTTATCAATCATTAAAATAAAAGATAAACTAAAAGCTGTTTATTGGGGATAATCTCATTTAAATAGTTTCCTGAAGCTATGCAGCATATCAGATGTTGCTATTGTCTGCAGTTCTTTGCGGTTATTTGTAGTTGCATAGTTTTAGGCGCGCAATTGAACTTGTGCGATAAATTCTCTTTAAAACTTTTCAGATTTTAAAAACAAAATTCTAACTTTATATGAAAATTTCAAACCAAAATTTTCTCGAATTTAAAGTTTCTTAATTGCCTGCATCTACAAGTAAATGCGAAACTTGCATTTGCGTCAAACCGGAAGCAATTTAAAAGTTTTGCCGCCTGTCATCCTTTAAACCTAAAGTGCTGCTAACAACATGCGAGTGTTATGAAATACCAAACAAAAAAAAATTCTAAAATTGTATTTTTAGTTACGCTCTTAGTAACCAACCATTTCAATGTAGAAGCGGCAATATGCTGAACTCCAAATTAAGGTCATATGATACTTTTATACTCTTTTTTTCTTGAAAAGTCTTAATATGTCACATTTTTTGGCTTATTTCGCCCTTAGGCTTAAGGTCTACTAATTTGTTCGTAAACCTGCGTATAATATGTGTCAATGTACAGTACCTCAAAAGTACGATAAATTATTGGCCAAAATTTAAAAGCAGAAAATTTTCCAAGACTTGGGAAATAAATATAAGTTTACTTGTATGAAATATTTAAATTCACATATTTTATAAAAAAAATATTTTAAGAAATTAGAAATAGTAATTCAAAAATAATTTTTTCTTGATACAAGGGAGATGGGTGTGTTCGGAATTTCACTAATTTTTACCATAGTGCATTCTAGAGTATGGATGGAAGCTCCTGTTAAATGTCGTCAAACTAGCGGTATTTTTGTGGAAATTAGAGCACTATGAGGAGTGTATGTGCTCAGAGGCCAATTCCAACTATTTTCTACAAAGCCCGTTTGGAGAAAAATTATAAAATTTTATCAGAAATATTTTTTTTTTTTGGAAATTAAAATAGTGATGTCCAGCTCAACTTCACAAAACGATACTTGGGAGCCAAACAGTATAAGACGAGGGGTATTTTCAAAATTAGGAGCAATTCTTAACTTTTGATTGAAATTATTTGTGGCTATTTTCGATAACTTTTAAAATCTCAATCGAATTGGACATTTTTTGTATCATATGAATCGAGCCTTTTACGCACATTTGATTCATTTTTAATGAATGATGTCAGTGAAACTCTTCATTAGTAATTTAAAAACTGCAAATCTATGATAGAATGACAATATTTGTATAGTAACCAGGTCTCGAGATGAAATCATCATCCCACGCTAGAATCATGCGAGTATTGAATTACAGACCTCATTTTTGCTATAATAATTTACATAGATGTTGAGGAGAGAAAAACCGACATTCAACTTAAGAAAACGTAAACAAAGTGTATGGAGACCTTATTTAAGTCTGTTTGTGTTTGTTCTTATGTAGTTGAAGTAGAAAAAAATTTGATGCAACATAACTGCTACACTACAATAGTTAAACCTAAATATCCGACAAAGCAAAAAAAAGTTTTTCTCGCCCACTATTTGGACAACGCTGTAATTGACAGAGTTGCATGCAATGCCATGCAAAAAAAAAAAAAGCTCAGAAGGCGAAAAATTTTTTCTAAAATGCTTGAATTTTACAAAAACATAAACGGAAAAAAAAAAATAAATAAATACTGAGGGGATATATCAAAGCTAGAGACTGTAAGCAAAGCAAACAAAGCACTAACGCAGGAAAACGTGAATATTCGAAAAAAAAACTTAGAAATAAAGTGAATTGTAAATTTTTCTTGATCAACTTTTTTTAAGAAATGCATAACTTTTTCCTTGTTGTTGATACCTTATTCTGCTTTTGTTGATAATTCATAAGCTACTTAGGGGACGCCTATAAATTACGTGAGTCGAAATAGTGGGAGAGATGGTCCGGCAAAATCTCACCAAGGCGGAGAAGAGGGTCAATGAAAATCTTACGTCAACTTTTCAAATCATCTTTCTTCTCGTATTTCACTGGAAAAATGTAGTACCTACACATAAGACATCAGTGTTATTAGGTATGTAGTGGCATGAAACAAAATAAATCCACATTCATATAAAGTAAATTTTATTATGCATGAGGGTGAGGGGTTTCGTCAGATATCACCAAATCTCACAAAGGGGGTCCAAATTTTCAAAAAAAAACGCCTCACGTAATATTTGGACGTGCCCTTATATCGATTCACACAGTAATAACAAGTTACTCCTAAAACTATGCAAGCAATTATCTAATATATTATTATTATCTTATTATCTAATAAGCTAATATTCGTAACAATTTCATATAACTTATGCTGCATATTTTTTAGATACTTCCTGTTGTTGATACAAACTCATTAAAAGCTGTCAAAGTCTTGAAGTTCTCAAACTTTTGTAACAAAGAAAAAGAAACAAAAAAAATCTTTATTTTTCAAATGTCAAAATCGCAAATTTAACAACATAAATCTTACTTCTTATCAAAGTAAATTATAATAATTCTTTTGCTGTTGCGCTCAACGTTTATCGCTCGTGTACAACGAAACTTTTGTAATCGTTTTTCTTTATTTTTTTTGTTCATTTATTTGTAAACTTCTTTTCGGTTTAGCTTTTAAAACGCCCTAACATATGCAATATAAATAATTAAATATGCTTTAAATGCTGTTGACCCCCAACTGCTGTTGAAAACTTTGTCTGAATTCCCTTCACGCGCTTAAATAAAAAATCACAAAACAAATACATATAAAGACTCTGGAAAAAAAAACTTTAAGTAAAACTTTTTGTTGGTTGGAAGACAATTTTTCCTTATGCTACTATCGCCTAGCATAAGTAGGACATTTATCACGCTTACCCACAAAGTTGCCATGGTTTATAGCGTGGTAAAAATAGAAATGTGTGCGCCAACATTATACGTTACAGTAATAGGCAAAATGTAGAAAATAAATATGGGAATAGTTTAATTAAAATGAAAAGTTATTTTCACATTTTTTAAGTGGATTACGTGGAATTCCTTTTAGTAACAATTATGACATATTTTCTGTAGAAAAAAAAAAAAAATATTGTGGAGCATTAAGCAAAGATGTAACGAAAGAATTTTTAAGTAATATTAATGTGTATTTAATTAAAAATATTTGTAAAGAGTATAAATAAGACGCATTTCATGTCAAATGTTAAAAATCGAATAAAACCGATTGACATATACGAGTTCAAGGTCCCTCCAAACATTTTATATTTTTAAAAAACAAATGAACAATATCCACAAATTTAATTTTTTCACGACAAAATACGGCTCGAGCAGACCTACGAAGAACCACATAAGCTTATTGGCTAATTTTTCAAACTTAATTTATTGAAAACTATCTCTGAGATCATTATTTTTCTAAAAATTTCTAAATAATTTTTTTTCCATTATCTATTTACAGTGTATGAAAGCCTACGTTGAATTTGAAATATCAGAAGGTGCCTATGAAATTTCATGCCCTGATGCACAATGTCCAGCTCAGGGTATAGTAACATTACCCGAAATAGCCAACCTGACAACCGCAAATCTAATGAAAAAACATCATCGTTATCGTTTGAATCGAGGTTAGTTTCTTACCATATTTTGCTTTTAATTCCTTTATTTTTGTTCAAACATTTCAGAAATTGAATTGGACAAATCACGCACCTGGTGTCCTCGTGCCGGTTGTGAAACAGTTTGTCTTGTGGGTCCAACAGCAAATACTGATGCAGCACCCTCTACATCGACTTCTCACAGTGGCGCTGCTTTAAGTTTGACAAGTCCGGTATCGATTAAAGAAGCTGCTGGTGGTGGTAGTGGTGGCAATGACAACATCACACAATTTTTGTGTGCCGTCCAATGTCCATCGTGTAAGGATGAATTTTGTTCAGCGTGCAAAAAAGCGGTAAGTGTGCATTTTTTATGCTCATATCCTGATTTACAAAAAAAAAAAAAAAGTCTTTATGAAAGGAAATCTTACTGGAGAATGAATTAAACGAAAAGCTATAGCGGAGTGATTTTTGACATTTTGTTTGTTTGATTTCAACATTATTCAACTTTTTCGATACATATCGAAATTATAAAGTACTTGCCTTCCATAGTATTCAATACTTTTAAACACTGCTTGATACTTGTCACTCATCCGCTTTTTTTTTTTAATTTTATTTCTTACATGAAATTTTAATAAAATTTGTTTCCCATTTAGTGGCATCCCAATACCACCTGTGAGGAGAATAGTCGTCGCTTAGTGGCAGACGGACAGGATGACATTGGCATTCCTTTTGATAATGACCTCATCAAGTGCTGTCCCATGTGTGCGGTGCCGATTGAAAAGGATGAGGGCTGCGCCCAAATGATGTGCAAACGTTGCAAACACGTTTTTTGCTGGTATTGCTTAGCCAGTTTGGATGTGAGTAGAATAAAATAAGAGAAGAATACAAAAAAAAATATATATTTTCATATGTAAGGTGCGCTAGTTATACATATCATGTATTTAGAAACAATGTAGAGAATGAAATTCTAATAGCAAAAGTTACTTATTATCTACCCAAATGGCTGACAGTTCAATATAAATATTTTTGGCTATAAATTAATTTTTTTAATTTCATTTAATATTAAAGGACAAAGTGTATTTTTGGTGTTGCTAAACTGAACCCATTTTGGTTCTATATGTTGCTTAAATTGTGATGTATTCATGTCACTTGATTTCCTGTCTATGAAATTTAAAGAATTTTATTAAGTTTTTATTAAATTTTTATGATAAAACTCCAGTTTCCGGGACGACAAATTTTAACTCTTATAGAAATTTATGAGACAAGCAATATCTATAAAAAAAATCTTTGCTTATGCATATCTTGTTTAGTAATCGAGATACATTAAGGGTAACTTTTATCAATAAAATGACAAAGACAAATTCTTGTAGAACTAAATAAGACTAACAGTATCTGGGTCAAAGTCAAAGTGTTGAAAAAATATCCTAAAATGATAATGGATACTTGGACATTGGATCTGTGAGTTAAATACCAAGCAAAAATATATAGAAGAGTCTTGTCTGTGTAGGCGGGACACAGCGATTAAGTCATCTCAATAATATTAAAATCTCTAATCAAAGTAACTCTACACAAAGAACCGACTGGTTTATGTATGCAATACACAAATATAAGGATCCTCTAAACAATAACCCAAATTTGAAATTAAACACCAACTTAATTTTTAGAATTTCATTACTTACAACAAATCCAAAATTCATCAAAATCGCGGAATATTACTGATTTCTGATGATTTCTTGTTAAATTATTTATTTTACGAAAATAATCCATTTTTCATGATAAAATCAAATTGTAAGTTTTTTTATTACTTATTAACACATAATTTTTTTTAACCAACAGGATGATTTTCTTCTACGCCATTATGATAGAGGACCATGTAAAAATAAACTTGGACATTCCCGAGCATCGGTGGTTTGGCATAGGGCTCAAGTTATTGGCATTTTTGCCGGATTTGGTATTTTACTTTTAGTAGCCTCACCGTTGCTACTTTTGGCAGCACCCTGCATTATATGTTGCAAATGCCGTATATGCAGTGGCTCTAAAGTGGATGAAGGTGATGGTGAACTTGATGAAGCAACAGCTTTGCAAAGGTAGGTAACATTCATGCTATCAAAAAATTCAACATTAACTGCTTTTTTTCACTTCAATTTTTACAGCTAATGCAAATATTGAACAACACTTTCAATGCAAAATTGATCTAACTCCCAAATGGAACAAAACAATACAAGTTTATTTGCATATTAAATAGTGTGCTTTTGGTATTTTTAAATGAAAAGAGAATGAAAAAAAAAAAAACTTTTATAAAAATTATAACGAAATCTTGAAAAAAAAAAATTCAACCTTATGAAAATTCGAACAAAAATGAAAATAAGTAATTCACATTCCGAAACAAAAGTTTTTGTTAAATTTAATTTTAGCTTTTTAGTAAACTTAGTTTGTAGATGATTAAATAACTACAATCATATTTGTTATGCGAGTTTTCAGCTTCCTATATGTATGTGTACATGAGAGGTGATCCAACATCAGCTTCGTGCCAATGACTATTCAGATCAACCTTTATAATTTTCGAAGCAGTAAGGCCATGTCCACCGCCTAAACACAAAACGCAGTCACTTTTTGGGCATTATTAACATAACGAGTGAGATGGAAATGAGGTTTTGATTGATTGTTTTTTGAAAATTCTGAAAATCTGCTATTTCTGTAGAGTAATGGAACAATTTTAGCACGTGGAGTGCGATCCATTTCGTAGATGTCTTATTGCAAATTAACATTTCACACTTTAAACGGGCGTTACTATTGACAGTTTTTATGATTTACACAGCTGTCAACATAGCAAACTAGCGCTTTATGACCCTGTGCATTAATGAAGCAATTTGTTTTCCAAAAGCTCTTATATAGTTCTGGAATGAAATAATTTTCTTGATTGATACTAACTTATATGAAATTTAAATCTTCGATATTTCCATTGCTAAGCATGAGTAGAGAGTTTAAAAAACTATATGAAATTAAACTTAGCTATTCAGCTTTTTAGTAACATCCCCACAAGATGCAGTTTCTCTACTTTTTGCTTTGCGTAGTACATTAAATCAAATTTCAGCCTAAGCTCGCATTTCAATAATTGTACCATTAGTAATCGTATAACAATGTTTTTATTGTAGCTAGAACAATTTAAATTGTTTTCACAACAACAAAAATTATTAAAATATATTTGAAAACCATTCGTATCTAGAATGGTACGTATTTATTTAGTGTTTATTCTTGTAGTTATGATATATATTGTATAAACGATTTATTGCAAATTGATTATGAATTTTATATTAGATTATATTAAAAAATATTATTATGTGTTAACTAAATTGTGATATTTACAGTGATTCGATATATATAATTAATTGTATAATCGATCTATTAAGTGTGTAATTTTTAATTATTAAAATACAATTATGTATAAATTATTAAGCGTGAAGTGGTGCATGTAGCGGCAACCCACAAAATAGTAGGATTTATAATTTGATATTTCACCTTTATTAACATTTGATTTTTTTTAAATAGTAACATATATATTGCGACTAAATTAGAATGAAATTGTTGTAATGAGTTATTTCAAAATTTTTCGAGCAAACATTTAAGTTTTAGAAATACTCTTAAATAATGGTAAGAAATCATTTCTTCATTTAAGTTTAAGTTTTAATTCTGGAGATATTGTCGTGTAAAAAGCATAAATTTGGACACATAAACCTTTTTTTTTATAAAACTCACAAGAAATCTCAAAAAATGTTGAGAAACAATTTTGATGTGGCCAAACGTTAAAAACATCAAATTTTAAAAAAGTTGCCCACATCGAATTCGTATCTTTGCTTCAAGGATATCAAAAGAAGCATTCTTGATATAACCGAAACAAACTTTTTATTTATTTTATTTTACAATATATCTAATATTTGTTGACTGCGAAGCACGAAACTTTTGACATAGTATCTCAATGAGCTTTTTTTCATATAAAACTTTATCATATTATTACCTTTTTATATGAAAACAAGAGTAACTTTTAAAAAATATATTCTTTAACACAAACTTGCTTTCTAAGATAGCAAAGATGTGTAATTAAAAAGAATTACTATCATTGAAGACCTCGAAAATCTTACTTTGTTGTTCGCTATTTTAATTTTATTAAAACTGTTTCTCTACATTCTTATTTTGATTTTTTATATGTTTTTTTGGGCTATTTGTCAAATTTGTTTATACAAGACAATATCTCCAGGACAAAACTCTTCCGGACAAAAGTGAAATTCTAATTTTTTGCCCTTATTTATATCAATGTGAATGTCATATCCGAGTAGTTGCTCGAAAAATTATGGAATTACTCAATATAAATTTATATACTTATGTATAAAAATTAAAGATTTTTTCATTTTTATCTTCTAAAATGTCTAAAATTTAAAGTATCAATTTAAAAAAAAAAACAAAAAAAACTTATGCTAAGCTGCTTAAAGAAATGCTTTTATAATATAGTTAACTATAATCAATAATCTAGCGTACATATATCTTTAAATATATATATATATATGTAGTTAGTCACGCAGATAAAGACAGTTATTTAAAAAAATTTATTCAAAAAAAAAATATGTAAAATTTTCTTAGTTATCCTTAAAAATTAACATAATTGACTATTATTCACTATTAAAATGCAAATGTATAATCGATACTTATTAAATATATAATAAATTATTTAGTGATAAATATTGGAAATATTTAAAACTTATTATTAATTAAAAAGTATATAAACAACAGTAATAAAAACAACAAAAAAAATAATAAAAGCCAATGTTTTAAGGAAATATAAACTTGTTTGTATTTGGGATTAAAAAACTATGTTCGTGCTTGACATACGCATACAAAACTTTAGCACAGCAGCTTGTATAGTTTCCAATATTTATATGCCGAAGTTGGCCTTAAAATTTAGGGCGCTGACACACCCCTTGGTGACAACTCCACACCAAATTTTAAAAAGATTACTCTCATAGCACACAAAATATAACATTTAACGTTTTTGGCTTGTATGACAGGTGCCACGCCTACCGCTACTATTGTGCCAACATTTTTGCAATAAGATACCTTTTAGCAAGTATGTCTGCCATATTAAATTTCATAATGATTACGTTGTTCTTATTATAACGTTTAAAAATATTGTGGGCTGTGACACGCCCGTCAACGAGTTTTTTCAGTATACTTACGTAGCTTGGTAGCATCCCTAAAGTTTTTATGCACATCGTATGTGCCAATTTTGAGTTATACGAAATCAAAATTTTCAATTGCTGAAAAGTGCCACGCCCACTTTTACAATTTCGCCCACTTTAAGCATAATTCAAAATATATATGATCTGTATCCATGCACCAAATTTCATCACAATATCTTGCACAGTCTACTAGCTATGGCGTTATAAAAGTTAAAATTTAGTGCTGTGCCACGCCCTTTCAAGAGCCTTTGCAAATTTAAAACCTATCCCAAACTTAATTTTCTTAACATGTTCACCGCACCACCAATTTTCATCAAAATCGCAGCAGTTATTTTCAAAATAGGCTTAGGCAGATATACATAGAGCATGGGCGGTGGGCGTGTCCTTTAACTGATTTTGCCCATTTTAATATATATATATCTGTGTACCAAATTTCATTGCATTAGCTTACTTAGCTTCCCCGTAAACGTCATTTCAACAGACAGACCGACAGACGCACAGACGCACAGATAGACAGACAGACGGACATAAATAGCTATATCGACTTAAGTGGTGACGCTGATCAAGAATATGTACACTTTCCTATACCTGCCACGCCCCCTTCTATGCGTTTCAAACGAAATGACAAAGTGAATATATCCTCTGTGTAGGGTATAATAGACCTCGTGTTCAAGATTTTAAATAGCCCTGAAGTGTAAAAATCAACTATATTAGTAGTTTATTAATATAAAATTGAGATTAACCATTCATTGCATACGCCCACAGTTGCCATCATCCTACAATGGCAAAATAATCACTCTTTTGCTCACAGTGCACCGCATGAACAATATTTTGAAACTCTAATAAAACAATGTTATTCTTCTCTTTAAGACAAAAAGAATGACACCTCATTTGTTAAAATCGGTTCAGTAGTTTAGGAGCTATGGTCCCTTCTTTACCAACATCATACGTGCGCTTGCAGCGAGCGATTTTCTTGCCGCACGAAAAAATTCAATATGTAAAATTTTGCAAAACACCAGGCCAACATAAACAAACAGCAAGCAACGGTGGTTTCTTGCTTTACTTTGCAACGCTATTGCTCGGCTATTACTGAACCGATGTTAACAAATGAGGTGTCATTTTCTTCGTTAGGAAATCTAGTTTTTGATAATGGAAAAAATAGTACTATCAATTGCACATAGAGGGCGCTGTAATCAAAATAGTTTTTGAAATGCCTGTAACTTGAGAACGGCTAAGCCAAATTTAATGAAATTCGACAGGTTAAGTCTGTGGGACGTATTCTATCATACAAATACGTTCAAAAGATCAAGCGATCAGAAACCAGTGGGCAGTTTTACGAAATGGTTGCTCGTTTTAAAAATGATATTGCTCAACTATTATTAAATCGATTTTAATAAATGAGGTGTCATTTTGTGCGTCAAGTATTCTTGTTTGTGGTGCTAGCAAATGTAATCATTAAATTTATGTATAGAGAGGTGTTTTAGTCAAAACAAGTTTTCAAAAACTAATTGATACTTTACGAAAAAGGAATTGCCTTAATCTGAATTTTCATTTTCAAAATACATGTCTTAGCTTAAAATTCGTAGCTTTTATATGCAATGCGATTTTCTACGAACTGAACAAATGCTGCTAGGCGCACACAGAATCAAATAAGTAAGTTTTAACTGATGTATTGTTTTGCTCACAGCGTGCCGTATGAACAATTCCTTGAAACTTTAAGAAGACAATGTTATATCCTCCTCTATAAGACAAAAATAATGAAAAAATCGTTTGTCATTGAATGTTGCATATTTGGCCAGCTTTCACCGTTCTTAGTATCTGCCCAATCAATGTAGGATTTCGACAAGTGATTTTTTTCTATGCCTTTAAGCCAGTATCGGGCACCTTTTGCGATATCTCTGAGTCACGGGCTAACACTAATTCGATAACATTATCATCTTTTTTTTTTGTCGTTTTACGTGCTCTGACTTTATTAAATTATGTTTTTATTGGTTTTGGAGCATTATATTCAAAGTTTTGAAACGAGCTATTTTTCGTTGGCGTTTTCTTTTTTAAGTACTTAATTGACTAGTAAGCGCACTCTTCTTTTGTAAAATGCTTGGCTCGCCTCATATTTGAACGATCTAATATGATTTTTTTCTTAATAAACTAAATATAACGAGTGATTTTTCTGCTATTTGTTTTTTCAGTGTAAGTTTTTTTGAAAACTTAGGGGTGATTTGTAACATGTGTCAATGACAAAAATGCTCAGTAAAGTTTGCCATTTCACCATAAATAGACTAATGAACGAAAAACGTTTGCAAATCATTGAATTTTATTATCAAAACTCGTGCTCTCTGAAAAATGTGTTTTATCGAAAAATTTTCTCAGCGACTAAGCTTATTTTTGGTTCAATGGGCACGCAAACAGAATTGCCGAATTCGGTCTGAAGAGCAGCCAGAGGCAGTTCAAGAGCTGCCAATGCAACCTGAAAAATGCACTGGGCTGGCGACATCATTTAAAACAATGAAAATCTCAACGTTGCAGTCAATGCAACGACAATGCAATAATTTTTGCTCGAATATTCATAAATAATTTACCCAAATTTTTTTTGTATACGGTACGGGCATTTTGGAGCTATCGACCTTTTTAAAGAAGAAACTTCATCGGATATTCAAAATAACAAAACGTTTTTCTGTGATTTTTATAAAAATATAAACATAGGCATATTTTTATAGCTTTATTTGAAAAATTTATTGGCTTTATAATTTTGCCAAAGTTTTTAATTTTCGCGTTTCTTATGTAAATCTTAAAACTACAAATAATGATAAATATTTAGTATTTTACAGTTTTTTTTTTGTTATAAATCGAATTTGTTCCGTTTTCGAAATACATGTTATAAATTTATAATGTCCTAATTTTTTTATATCTTCAGAGTATAATCTTATCGTTTTATAGACATTAGGCATATGCTTATATTCGTAACTTGAAATAACTCGCGACGAATCCGATCCAATTCGAGTGATACTAGACTTCCAATAATTTCAATTTCATTATAATCGAATTGCTAAATCATAAGGTTTGAATTATTTGAATAATATATCTGACCCATAGTGATAAAAAAATCTGATTTTAAACTTTCAAATATTTTAAGCCGAACTGTTCAATTCTAATGGAATGGGTCTCTCCGGGTTCCGAGATTTATACATTTTTACTGCCTCTAACATTTCGATATAACGTTAATCTACATGAATATTTTTAAAATACTTCATTGGTTGTACCCAATTCTTCCATAATCACTTTTTGGATTTTACTCCTCACACGCAATCTTCTTAATGGAGAAAAATCTTTCATGAAGCCCAACAGACTTTTAAAAAATAATAAATCATCTGATTCTCTTTCTTCAATGTTCTTTGCTAAGATTGCTGCCACTCTGTCTTCTAAAGCCAAAAAGGGGTCTATATTATCTTCGTGACGTTTTCTTTTTTTTATTGTCGATGGCTGTACTAATTGGAGATCTTCATTTGATGCTTCATTGTAATCCACTGTTGTTTCAAGATCAGAGAATTGCGTTTCATTATTCTCCACGTGCACCGCCGATGAAGAATCGCCACCTTCTGGCAAAACTCTTCTTCCTTTATATACGCCCATTTGAAATTTGACAAACAACATTTGGTCAAAATAACACCAAGAACTTTTAGTTTCAGTTGCTTCGATCTTTTTCAGTTCGAGCCGAAATCGATCTCTCATATACTTCCACTTTTTTTTACATTCGATCACTGAAAGCAATAAGAAAAGAAAAAAAACAAAAAACTGTTATTATTTTTCATTACTTTTTCCTCCTGGTGTTTGTTATTGTGCTGCCATGTGTTAATTCCTAACGGGTGTAATTACCATGCAAATACTCAGCAGAAATTTTCAACAACAAACAACCGCTAATATCTACGCACACAACTGTGTGTCAACAAATGTTTTCATATTCACCTGAAAAACCAAGTATTTCTTCCACCTCTTTCCAAAGTGCGTCCAAAACAACTCTATTGTGATAATCTTTATCGTTTACATCCCACAACGTACGTCTCACATAAACTTCTGATATTAAATTTTCGTAATCCATGCTAATTTTAGCAGCGTTGTGAGGCAACTAAATCAAATACACATTCTCAATACTGCAAATTGATCTCAGCTGGCCGCTGTGTAAAAAGTACGCTTCGCTCTGCTCTGCGAAGCAATGCACTGCAACGCTGCCTGTTAGTGATGACACCTTCCACATTTGGATTGTTCTGTAAAATATTTTCTTATTCAAACCAACCCTATCGTAGCAGAGCTTATCATTTAAATCTGACAAAAATTTCTTATAAAAAATTTTTCTGATGCAATACAAAACTTTAATGCACAAATTAAGCTCAACTGAACGCTGTTTTCCAAGCTACTCTACGACGCAATAAGCTGCAACGCTGTTTTCTAGTGATGACAGTTTCAGCTTCAAATCTATTACAAAACATATTTATAACTAGGCCATTTCACATGATAGCATAGTGGATAGCAAGGGTTGTCTGCAGCAATGTTTCATTAATAAAATTTCGTTTTTCTGCTCGCTAGTCCAACAACGTTTATACGAAGTGGCATGTTGTAGTCGAGTAAGCTGTGTCACTTCATGCTTAGTGCAGCAGGAATTTCTTGCACAGTCTGGAGTCCAAATTTTCAATCACTTTTTAGAACTTATATATAGAACAAATTGTCTAAAGCTGCTTGCCTGTCCTCATATGCTGATGGTTAAACCATTTTTGATTTCAGTTTTTCAGGACTTTTGATGTTATTCCTATTGAAAAAAAAGGTATTTGTTTTGACATAATTATACTATGCCGCTTCAGATTGAAAAGACACACTTAAGGCAGAAATCGGCTCCATATGAAATCTAAACCCATTTGTGCTAGCGACCATATAGCAACCAAACACGATTAAGTTGATTTTTTTGATGGTATTTTGAGCTTACAGCACGTAAAAAAAAGCCTGCTCACCAACAAAGTATGAGAATTTACCTGAATTACATGCGCCACAGAACTAATTTATATGGTACCACTATCACCTTGCTTTTTATACTTTTGATCAAAATCTGAAGAAATAATAGATATTTCAAAAACTTAGTTTCTAAAAACTATAATATATTTTCAGATGAAATTAAGGTACTTACATTTAAGATTCTAAGCTCATATATAGTGTCAGTTCCGCAATACTTCTATTTAGTATGTGTGACCAGTAAGAAAAGTTCTGATTTGCATGCACACCATCATAATTTTGACATAACTGTATTATCGAAATCTAATGTGAAGAAACTGTCAAATTTTGTTATCGAATTGCCTAAATTGTAAAAGATTTGATAAACTTATAACTGACTGCCGGCTGTCAAAAAATAATGCTTAACATCTTAAGGAAATAACGATTTTTGTATTTTAGTAACAAATAAAATTAATTTAATTGTATTCGAACTTTATAAATAACGTCACACCATGGAGGACCAAGCCTGTCCACGTTGCAAAACAACAAAATACCGTAATCCTTCACTGAAGCTTATGGTTAACGTTTGCGGTCACACGCTTTGCGAATCCTGCGTTGATTTGCTGTTTCTTAAGGGATCTGGTTCTTGTCCTGAGTGTTTGGTTCCATTGCGACGTAATAACTTCCGTGTGCAACTTTTCGAAGATCCCATGGTTGAAAAAGAAGTCGATATTAGAAAACGCATTTTACGTGATTACAACAAAAAAGAAGACGACTTTGCGACGCTCGAAGAATACAATGATTACCTGGAAGATATCGAAGCTATAATATACAATTTATGCCACAATATTGATATAATCAACACCAATAAGCGCATTGAACAGTACAAAAAAGAAAATCGTGAAGTCATTACGCGTAATAAAACTCGTGTCGGCCGTGAAGAATATGAGCTGGAGGAAATGCTGGAAATGGAGAAAGCGCAAGAAGAAGGACGTCGTCAAGAGCTGCTCGAACTAGAGGTAGAGCAAAAAAAGAAAAAAGTACGCGACAAGGAGGCGCTCATCGATGAGTTGATGTGCAGCTACAAAGATGCATCGGAAATTGTTAGCGAATTCGCAGAGAAGGCAGAACGTCTACGTGAAGAAGAAAAGCAAGTGCCCCCACCTAAACCTGCAACACAATTTTCTACAGGCATAAAATTTGGACGTAGTGGTGAACAAATGTTTTTGCCAGTGCCAAAGACGGAGGAGGGGCCTTTGTATGTACATGTCATTCCACATTTGCAAACTGAAGGTCCACCAGCACCGCCAGCAACAGATATTGAAGTAAACGGTTTTATTGCGCACATACGGCCTGAAAATTCTGCTGAACATGCAGGTGGTTATAAGTCGACGATGGCTTGCCAGCGAGCGTTGCAGGAAGCCATGCAGGGATTATTTCATGGCGCTGTTTCTAATCCTGTCTTATGAATTGATTAACTAATTTAAGAAAATATAAAAAATATAAAAAAATATGTATATATAAAAATAGTACAGGAGAATTAGGAAACAGGAAGAAAAAAAAAATAAGCAATTGGTTCACACTTTGGTTACAAGTTTGTCAAACCACATATTTAAAGTGGAAAAAGTTTGGTGGTCATAGTTCGGTTGCTATTTATTTCTTAAAAGAAAACAACGAAAAAATTGGTGCATTTCCCTAGCGCTAATTTTTCTGCATAATTTTTTTTACTAATTTTATATATTCGCATAAGATATTTGGACTCTCTTGATTGATTTTGCACACGTCTCTTTTCATCTTGAGCTATATGGTTTAGCGAACTTGTAACTAAACATTGAGTCATTCGCTAGTTTCCTTCTTAAAGCGAATTTCAAATATTGTTTTTTCTGTGCTAGTAATATTGTTAAACCTTATAATATAAGCAAATTTAAGAAAATAATAAAAATAAATTTGTAAAAATGTTGATGACAACTAATGCTGAATTCTGGAAACCTCACATTTTTTATTTTAAAATCATTTTTCGGAGTTATCAAAAGAAAACAATATAAAAGAAGCTCTACACACTTCGTCTTAGCGTCGATTTTTTTTAGATATAATGTTTTAAACCGAAGAAAGGAGCCATCAATTAATTAAGAGAGAACATATGTACGTACCAATAGGTTCCAGAAATCATTCGGTAGAAAAGGAAAAAAATATGACCCACATTGTGTAATTAATTCATTTTGATACTATGGTTACGCACCAATCGCGGTGGTTGCGAATGTGACGAAACATAAAATTAATTCTTCTCGAGAATCCATAGTTTTTTCATTTGTAATTAACTAAATCTCTGTTTTTTGAACCTGAGCTAAAAAAATATTAAAAAAATACATGCAGACCTTGTTCAAGCGATGTTGATATTATTTTTATTTAAATTTTTAGTTTTATTTTGTTTCCTTAGGCATGTCGTACCGGATTAAGCAAAATTTTGGACTGCATATTTCTATGTGAATATCTAGGAGTGAAAACTATAATATATTTTTTGTTCGAATTTTGTAGACACACTTCAAGTGCAACGAAATTCCATTCTTCGAGTGAAGGAAACACGCTAGAAATCGTTGATGTTTCCAGGTTTCTTCCCATGAAACTGACCGAACTATGATTTATATGAGACAAAATGCTTTATAAGAGCCACGTTATATCGTAAAAGAAAAATCTTGCACAAGCCCATTGGAAAGAGCATAAAACTTTTTACAAAAAAAATTCTTTTCTCAATATTCGAAATTTCAATGAAAATATAATTTATGAATGTAATAATATATGTTAATAATTTTTTATTTTTAATTCATTATAATATTATAAGAACAGGACAAGAATTCAAACACACATTAAAACATATGCAGATAGAGTAAGTAAAATATTAAAAAAAAAAGAATCATTCTTCAACATAGCAAGTAAAGACACCTTAAAGTATAAATTCTATTATACATAATAATAGATTTATAAAATGGCTACTTTAAAAATATATAGCATGATGAGATCTGAGGACAAACTGGGTGTTAACTACTGGAAAAACAAGTCTAATGAATAAAACATTCGTTTTAAGATACCTACTACGCAATTGAATATAATTTGTTTTTTTTTTTATTTAGCTTTAGACCGAATTAAATGTGGCTGCTATGAAGCGCTGTTGAAACTAACTCTACTGCTTAGTATAAGAACAAGTCAATTCTTAAAAAAAAAATTAAGTGTTTTTATCAAACCATTTGATTATCTTTTCACTCAATAATTTTTGAAATGTTAAGCAATAGAGCATACTATAGATCGCTAGCGTAAATTTAGAAAACATTTCATTTTTGTTTTTGATTAATTTTCAAAACTGACCCTAACATATACAAAAATGTCTGCTACGTTTCACTTTTTTTTTACGTGCTTCATCCAGTGTTTTATTTATAAGGTTTTTCAATGTTTTTATTCAGAATTTTTTGCGAAATTTTTACTTATCCAATTTTTTAGTTAAATATTTGCTTGCTTTTTGTTTACATCATTATAAGTAAGTGTTACATATTATATATAGTTAAGAGGTACGTAAAATAAGTGTATTGTAGATATGATTTTGTTGCTGTATGCAGACTGGGGATTTCATAATCAAGCATGGAATGTGCAATAAGGTTTTATCTTCATTGTGTTTGCATTTAAAATTTTCGCATTCTTAAGGCCAAAAGTTAACATTTTTTTTTTTGCATATTGAGGTTTCATCAATTCATTTACTTTAAGTTCTTTGGGTACAGCAACAAAATCATTGCTTTTTTCTTTTGTTTTGTTATCTCTTTTGTTCACTACACAATTACTTAGTTATTATTGTATATTCTTAGGAGCTTCTAAAATAATTTTTAAAGTTATTTATCCATAATATTATTACTGTTATTTTTATATCTTATGTATTTTTAAATATAACACATAATATTATAGTATAAGAATTAACTTAAATAATCTTCGCTTTGCATTTTTTGCGAGAATTTGTCACAGACAATTTTTTCAATTTGTCAATTTTTATTTGCATAATTTGTTGTTGCAACTCATGCCAGAGTATCAAAAATGGCCTTACCATATAAGCAAATAAACTGCGTGAATTTCCACCCTCTACGTATGTTGTGGACAAGCGGGAATTTGAGGACGACAACAAGGATGTTGCGGATACTGAAACGACTAAAGCTGTTAATTGGGCGGCAGTATACTTTGTGCACTAAACGGAATCATCTGCAAAGTGAGTAATGAAGGTGAAATTAAGAAATCTTGTTATATGCATTTTGAATTTAAACTTACCATGATACCACCATTTGGTCTTCTTAGGATTCTTATTGCATGTCTTTACATAAAGCGTATTATCTGGTGGTCTTTTCTTTTCACGGCAACTACTTAACATCGATGCTATACTAAGACAGACTGATTGCACCGAAAGCGCTGGCGACCAGTCTTCAGTCAGTATTGAGAGGCAGATGTGTCCATTTGAATAGACATGCGGATGTACAGGTATATTGCTGCCAATGAAGGTAACTTCAGGCGAATCGAATGGATATTTGTTATTGAATTTGAATAAAAGTTGAAAGTTTTCGCCTTCATATAGCGTGCCTTCGAAACCAGCGATATTTATTTTCCACCTATAATTTAAAAGATAAATGAAGATGTGAGATAATGTACATATAGTTGTAGTGGCTTAAAGTTGCACTTACTCTGCTAAATTTTGACCTATGCTGTCTGTATCAACGGTAACTCCTGGTGGCGGTTCCTTAATCAATGACATTAATTCTTTATGCAATCGTCTCTGTAATTAAAAAAGAAAAAAGATTATTAAATAAGAGGCAAAAATATGGAGAAGTAATTGTTTTTAATATTAGTCCTTGGAAGTCGTTACAGTGACTACTCCTAAGCCGACTTCGACAATTGAAGATATTAGTTCAGAGGTATTGTAAGCTACTGAATCTTTAACTGAAGCGTCATTCTTTTCGTATTTTCAAAAAGATTTGCAGAATGATATTTAAGACATTGAAGTTTCACAAATCTATTGAAAGGCAGCTCCATTGAGTTAGTTCCTAATATAGTCTCTATGTATGTTATTGAAGGCAGTTGTGAAATGAACGAAGCATGTACGGATAAAACGGAGAGCGAACATATGATCCATACATGAGCGATTTATACGGAAGACGGAATGCTGTCTCGAGTTTGTTTTGTATGCAATTGAGGGAAACATCATCCAGTTTTAGGAATTTCAATAAGTAAACTTTCAAGCCAATTGTCAACAGTTTATCTTTTTACCAAATAATTTTTTTTATCTAATAAAATTAATAAACTTTTTTTTTTTGCAATATCATGATATTTTTACTGAAGTTAAAGTCTACTTTAAAAATGATAATTCATTAAAATTACAAATCATGTTGTTATAAAACTGTCATAAATTTAAGTCTGGAAACAAATGCCATTAAAACCCGAAAGAACAAAAGAGTTGTATTAAATTACTACAGTAAATATATGGAGTTCGTACCGTCAAGTTCTATATAAATATTTAAAATAATCTATGTACTTTTGATATAATTTAATGGTAAATAAGAAATAAGAGCTTTTATAAGCCATTAGCAAAATAAGTAATATACTCTCAAATATCGGCACATGTGATGATAAAAAGGTATAAAATGTTTTATATCTCTTTGAAAATAAACCAATAATATCACGGACATTTTCTTTCTTTATCAAAAAAGTGACATAAGCTAAAAGTGATAATTATTATCATAAATAAAGATAAAATATGAAACAAAATTAATAAACACAAATTGGCGTCGAAAACTATTTTCCTCTGAAACCTCTAAAACGCAATTTTTATATTTATGACCCAAAAAAACAAATTATCGTTATTGTTATCTGTTGATATATTGGTTTTTAGCAGAATATATAAAGTAATCGATATTGGCTTATAAGCATTCAAATCATTGTTCCTCGACACAATTTACATTGAATTTTTAATAATTCATATAAATATACTATGCCAAATGTGCCAACATTATGTCGGCAATTTTCACATTTCTGTAATGAAAACTTTGTAACAAACCGACCTAATCTAATCTTATCTATATAGAAATAATATTCTTTACTTGAATATTTTATGCCTCTAACATTTAGAGTCTAAGTGTTCACATGAAATATATCGTATGAATCGTTTAAGACTTTGTGTTTTTCATTTAATATTTTATTATTATTATTTTATTATTTAGTAACTAAATTTCTGGAAGCAAAACTTAAAAAAAGCGAAACGGGCAACGCCATAAAATTAAAAATAATTTAGATAGTACTTCAAATTACGTATTTTTCCCATTGTTTAAGATATAAAAATAACTGCTGACAATGTCAAGGACTTGTAGTAAATATTAAAACATCAGTAATTGGGCGAAACACTTTCGCGTGCACAATTTGTCAATAGAGAAAATACGTCAATAGAAAGAAGGAAGTAATCAACAGATAAGTACTGTTATCAATAATTGGTTTCATTTGGAAGATAAGATAAAAACTTGAAAAATTCTTACTGAAGTTTCTATATGCGCATTAAATATACAAAAAGTTACATGAAAATCAGAAAAAAATATGATAATATATATAATAATATTTATAAGATATTGCAAAACTTCGTAGTTAAAAAGATAGCAATATTATTCTTTTATTAGTTACAATATTTCCAAATTCATTGAGTTTAATAAGAAAACTCTTAAGATTGCAGACATCTTATCAAGAAATGCGCCCAATCAATTAATTTCTGAAGATTAAAAATAAATAAAAACATGGTCATAAAAATTTCCGATTTGATAAACATTCTTTAGGATTCTAGCATTGTTATGATGTTTGTTAAATTTTTTCAAAAATCCTTGAATTCATTTTTAAGAAAGCATGATATTTCTAAATAAACTGATAAAATTATACTTTTTATAGATATTTTTATTTTTGTTTTCTTTTTTTATAATCCATGGTAAATAGCAAGTGTAAAGTTTAAAGCCTTAGATAAATAATGGTAAGGCAATAGTTGTTAAGACCATAATACAATTGAGCCTATAATTTTAAGGCTTATTGCGTGCTTTATGACTTATGCCAAAACAAATTATATCTTATCATAGTATGATGTATTTAAAGCAAATAAAATTAAATCCATGGAAATAAATTGGGGAAAAAACAATAGATAATGCGTATGTTTTAGGTCTTAAATAAAATAATAATAAAATTCTTAAATTTTTAATAAAAAAAAAGTCGTACTACCAAACTTTTTCATATTGAATTTGGCAAAATTTTTTTCAATAGCCCTCACATAGTTTTTGCTTTTGTGAGCGGTATCCTAAAAAATTCTTTTATGCGCCACGCTTTTTGCAAAAATTTGCACAGTTTTTGTTCAACGCTTTTCCGAAAGATTTCTTTTTTTGCATGAGCGGTAGGCATGTCTGTTAATAAATTTATTTTAAAAAGTTAACATGTAGCTGTAGTTAAAGCCATATTAATATTTAAGTTTCTTAAAAGACCGCATTTAGAGAAAGTAAAATTTTATATTAAAAAAAGTTATTATCAGATATTTAGCAGTTGAGCATGTGAGACGAGATAATGATATTCAATAATCTGTATTGTTATTATCAATCGTAAAACAATATCTACAAGATATATAAAATTTAAGTCGAATACAAATAATCCACATCAAAGATGACACTAGAAGCATGTGATATAAAACACATAAAACAGCCTTGTATTCTTAACTTTATAATGGAGCAATGTCTGATATATATTTTTTTTTCA
The DNA here is from genome assembly GCA_963680825.1 of Meiosimyza decipiens. Lineage (NCBI taxonomy): Eukaryota > Metazoa > Arthropoda > Insecta > Diptera > Lauxaniidae > Meiosimyza > Meiosimyza decipiens. The sequence continues at coordinate 63,760,906 of OY804261.1, forward strand.
TTTGATTTTTTTTTTTCGCACTGATTAGATATTGCAGTGTGGTAAATATAGCGAGACATTTTTTATTAATTTGCTGAAAGATTATTTTTAAGCTTATTTGATATTTGCGAACTTTCATGGAAATTTTGTATATAACATTCATTAAGGCCTATTGACAACAGAACACTAACCTTTGAATATATACTTGAGTTTTCTTTATTATGATTATCAAAAAAACTTACTTAAGCGATAAAGAGAATTTTTTATGAAATATATGCCAATGTACTTATTATAGTATGTATTTAAGTTTTACAAGAACGACTTATACTGAAAATATCATATGTGATTTTTGTTAAAGTCCTTATTAAATTAGTCCTGACTAAAATTAGAGAAGAGATATCAGTTAAGAAACAGAAAATTATGACAAATATTCAGAGCTGCCCGGAAGTATACGGTCATGGACTAAGGCTTGGAGCATAATTTCCTACTTTAAACTATTGGACAATGTCTGTAGAGAGCTAAGCTAATTATTACAATAAAATGCCATTATGACAATAATTCAACTTCTGCAATTATGTGGTTTGGTAAAGATATAGACCACAATTTTGAAAAAAACAGAAAACTGCTTGTCTCATAGATATCAAAATCTGGTCAAAAGTATTTTGTTGAAAATTACAGATTAATCGATAAACAGCCAAAAAATTTGTGTATATAAATTCGAGTGTTGTTAATAACAAACAAACCATAAGACACAACACAATCATATTTGTACTGTAAATCAGGGGTGGCCAACCCACGGCCCGCCTTGAACATCTTTCCGCCCCGTGCGATTCATCACACTTTTAGTGAAACCAATATACATTATTTGTGCATTCATTTATTCAAAAATCAATTGTCAAAATTATGAGAAAAAAGTAACTTTGATTTTTGATTTTAAGTCATTAAAGAGAAGAAAATTTGTGTGCCCTTGCATTATCGATGGATCAATTTATGCAAGTAGCTATAATAACAGTGAATTACATTGCATCACATAAACTTCTACATCGACAATTTAAGGAGTTCCCGAAAGAATTTAAATCAGAATATGGTGACGTTGTATACTTCTGTCAAGTCAGATGGTTAAGTCGTGGAAGATGTTTAGAACGGTTTTCTGAGTTACGAGAAGAAATTGAATTTCTATGAATGACAAGCAAAAACCTGTACCAGAATTATAAAATGATGAGTGGTTCTTGGATTTATATTTTTAGTGGACATTGTCGAAGAACATAATCAATTATTAGCTAAATAGCTAAGAAAAAAAAAAGCCACTGAATTATCTTACAAATGGAATAGAGAGAGAAAACCTGCGATTTCGTTTTATAAATAGAAAAGGAGAAAATAAGCTGATTTTCAAAGGAAAAGAAAAAAATGGCATTTTCATAAAACTGAATTGAAGCTAAATAGCTAAAGAACCTTGAAGCTGTAGTAGCTAAGTTCTATTATTATTGTAATAGAGTCAATATTTCGTTTATTATATTGACCCCTCATATTATAAAAAAGGTACAATGAAAACTAATTTTCAATTAAAAAATGGGCAATGCCACGCCTCCGGAAAACCGATATTTTTAATATCACCTCATATTCGAATTTAAGATTTTGTTTTCAGAATTCAATGTAGAGATTTTTAAGTTTGAATTGCAATCACTAATGTTCAATTTTCAACTTTCGCGTTTGGACAAATTTATCAGGAATAGTTTTCGGCCTGCTGACCTATAAATTATAAAAAATTTTTGCTGGTGTGCTTTCGTTGCTTCATTAGCATTATCTGAGGATTAGAAAGTATGGGTTGAAAATTTTACCCAATTTGTTAGACTTAATTTTGGACTATTTTTTGAAGTAAAAAATTACATAATTCTCGCCCTTATTGAGTTTTCAAGAAGCTTTTAATCAGTTTCTATTTATTGGCGGTACCAAAAGTTACAGATAGTTAATAAGATATATATATGTAGTTGCATATTTGATGCTAGAGAATCTGTCTCCATTACTTCCAGTAGATTAACAGGTTCATTTAAAATATCAGTTTCGTCGAATAAAAAAAAAATACTGCGATTGTTTTCAGAAAGAAATGAAAATTTCTTTTATTTAAAAAAATTAGAACTTTATTCTAAGACAACTGAATGAAAAAAAAGTTCCATTGTACTCGATAGCGTCAAAAACTATCAATGGCTCGCAATAGCCTTGCTATGTCATCTGATCTGAACTAAACAGATATAAATTATTTTCATAGTAAAACCATTAAAAAAACATGCACATGAGTAGAAAAAATATTAACAATATGACAATATCTGAGAGCGTTAAAAATCTCAAGAAAATAAATAAATGGCTTTCTATTTAACACAAAAATTTTTGTTTACCTCTATCTTATTCGGATTGATACGTCATTAATGAGTGAGTCACTGGGAACTTTTTTCAATATTATGTAGAAAGTCTTTTTTTCGAAATTTACAACTTAAGTGAAAATTTTCCAAAGTGAGTAATAGCTTAAAAATAAATATACAATAAAACACAGAGTGACGCTATACTTTGTATGGTGTTTGTCACTAATATTTTTTAAATTAGTTGTGGAAAAAACTAAATATTCTTTCAATATTTATTAAATGTGCTAATTTGGTTTGAAGTGGGAGATTTCAAAAATAAATTTTAAGTATTAAGAATTAATTGTGTATAGATAATGTTGTGTTTGATATCAGAGTTTTGGCAAATTAAAAAGTATCTCACTATATTAGAATGAAAAAGTAAACATTCAGACATGTTCTATGTTTCACTTCCGAGTGAAATTTATGTGAATTTCACATAAATTCATAATTTCGTTTCGTAGAACATGCTTGATTAAGTATTTCCGAATTTCTAAGTAAAATTTTAACTTTTAAAGTGTATATTTGAAGGATATTCTTTTGTCCTTCCTGTTCCTTCTATTTTTTATACTTTATACTTTTACATTATAAATTCACAAAATACACACAACTATGATTTAAAGTAAATAGCCCAGTAGGCAAAAGTAGAAGTAAGGAGCTCTTATATTAGAAGGCTTTCCTTGGGAAGGTAACTTCAAACTTTTTTTTATACGAAATGGATGTTTTAATTTGGCGAAAACGAGAAAAGTAGGCCTTCTGTGTGCCATAAAAAGGCCTCTTTATCTTAAAAGTGGAATAGAGAGCGAAAACCTGCCGTTTCGTTTTATAAATAAAAAGGAGAAAATAAGCTTATTTTTAAAAAAGGAGAATGACATTTTCATAAAAGTGAATAGCTTAAAGCAAAATAGCTAAGAAACCTTGAAGCTGTAGTAGCTAAATTCTATTATTATTGCAATAGAGTCAATAATACTTTCATTATATTGAAACGTTCAAAATTAATACTTAAAATAATTGATACATTTGAATAGCGATTTTTTAATATCTTACAACTTGTGTCAGGTGAAGGATATCGTAAGTAACGAGCAATTTTTGAGTGTCAAAAAAACTTTATTTGTTACAAAATTACTATAAATAAATATAAATAATAATAAATCCATCTTCAAGTTTCGGATTTATGAGCAATTGCATTAGAAACGTGACACCACTTATTTACTGTAGTTAGCAACTCACATAGAAGCTCCAACTGTGGGAAATTTTTAAATGTATCGATGTAATTCATAGATACGCTACAGAGAGTCTTAATATATGAAAATACATTGTTTTTTTAAATTGTTGACAGCTTGTATATATCACGCATAAATCAGACAACAAAAACTATTTATACAATGCCGTAAAAACTTTTTGAAATGAAAAAAATTTTTTTAAAAATGTACTAATTCCTAAGTATTAAATCTCAAATAAAAACTTAATGAATATAACATGAGCGTAAGGTATAATTATAGCAAAGTCTTGAATATTTTACACATAACTGATGATTACAATATGTGTAGTGAGGCTAAAAATCAGTTGACTTATTTCATAAAAATATTTTTCGCACACTTTTATGGACTAAACATTTTTGCAAATAAAAGTTTGAAAATTTCTAATAAGAAAAAAACACTGCTAAGTTAATGCTCGAAGTTAAATATTTGATCATAATTTTTGCCTCTGACAGCCACTGTATCATTTGAGTTAATAATAAATAATTCGTTTTTTTTTTTTCAAAACAAAACAAAAAGAAATTGTTGCTTTGCTTGGCAACAAACAGAATACTTGCCTCCCAGCGCATGTTGTCCAGCACTAAGGGTTTCCCACATTTTGTTGTAACCGGTTCTTTGGGTGATTTTGGCTCAGTTATTATTTCTGATTTTGGCGGTTTATCTTTGTTTTTATTCTTAAATAGTTTCAACATGTTGTATGCTGATTTTTTTTACACTTTTTAATTAAGTAGAGTTTTATTTATTAATTTATATTATTTGTTATAAATTTATTTACTGTTTAAAAAAAAATAGTTAAGTTGATTATAATGTCATTTTGTTATATTGCAAGCGACCAAAGATTTATTTTATATTTTAATGTTTTGAAATTTAGCACTCCTTAACTTAACGTTGGTTAAATTTATACTGATAGATCAGACTGAACGAGAGCAACAGTCGTCGACGTTCCAACGGATGGTATCCGTATGTTTTCGAATTCCGTTTAAAAGCCGAATACGACGCTGCAAACAAGAGAATAAGCGAAGATAGCGACGACGACGACAACGACCACGACAACGAGTGGTGCGGGCGAATTTATTTTCTAGTGACGAATGCGCGCCGTAATCGCAATTTTCACTCCGCCGCTGCAGCAGGAAAAACTTGCGACAGCAATTGAGTGCAAAAAACAAAACGGTTTTTTTTATTTTTGATAAAATTTTTTTTTGTTTTTAGTTTTTTTTTTGATAAAAAATAAAAAAAAAATATTTTTTTTTTCAATGAAAGCCAAACAAACAAAAATTTATAAATAAATTAAGTTGTCGGAAAACAAAAGAATTAGTTGTACGCTGCACCTTTTGTTAGCTGATTTTGGTTTTTTCTTTATATCCAAGCCCACTTGAGCATTTTATCTTATTTTTTTTTTTAGCCAAATATTGATTGATTCACTGTGATAACACCTATTTTCTTTGTACATACTAGTGCCTCTGACTCGTAGTTTTTTTTGGTTTGTTTTATTGATTTAAGGTGTAGTGTTTTTGCGTTCATGTTTCTTTATCTTTTACCGTAATGTTTGTGCCACAATGGCTAGATAAGAAAAACGAGCCAAAAGTTATCTTTTTTTTGCGCTGTTGACATCAGATAATTAAATGCGCAAAACAGCTAATAAGCGCGACAGTTAAATAAACATTATTGAAGAAGTTTAACAGTCTAATTAGTAGCTGTAGGGTAAGGAAAGCAAAAAGTATGCATTGGAGGATAACTTTGCATTTGTTTACTTAATAGTACTAGCCTACAATCCTTTAACTTTTCAAATGCATAGATGATACATGCCTTTACTAACTTACGCACATGCTCTTTTGCTCCCAAAAAAAAAAAGTAATTGTAATCAATAGATCATTTGAAAGCTTGTTTATAGCACAACAACTTCTACTCATACAAAGATGTCATATTTATAATATTTATCAGAGCACCCAAAATTCAAAAGGTGATATTTTTTTAAGTTGGAAGTTTTTTTTTTTGCGGTACTCTAAGGTATCAAGCAGCGATGGGCAAAACAGAAAACATGAGCCAATTTTAGCTCTTAACAAGTCGTTTTTCTCAACAAAAAAAATTGAGTAAAACAACAAACGCATCCAATGTGTTTTAATTCATGTATTTTGCCTCTGCATTGGAACATTTTGGTATTTGGTTGCATTATTATTTACTTAAATATTTATTGTAGCTTTCACGCTATAAATAAAGAGAAAAATACAAGGCTATTCAACAGCAGGCCTTTGCCGCGGAAGGCCTGTTAGCACTGCTGGAAGTAGCGTCAATAAACATGCCAATATTGTTGCATACGTAAGTGCGTATAGAAGGCCTTCTCAATATTAGATTTTAATGCAAACAATCCTTCAAACAGCAGGCCTCTTAGAACAAAAAGTCACTATCTACATTTTCATGTCTCCGAATAATGAAGTTTTTTATATGTATGTTTTTTACAACTCAAAATTTATATGCCCAAAGCAAATATCTTTAATAAGAAGAGTTCTTCATTATTAACTGACAAATTTTGAATTTGTTATGATTTGATTTATATAAGAAGCCTCATAACTCAAAAGTTGAAAATGCAGATAGTGAGTTTTTATACTATACCGACGATATGCGTTTTTTCAGATATTTTATTCGATGATATATGCCAATAGAATGCTTCCTAGCTGGCTGGGTCTTAAGTAGATGACACAAAGTCTGCTTTTTTGAGTTATGATCGTCTATTTTTTTAGTTTTAGGCATACAAATGTGTCGATAATTTCAAGTTAAAATTTTGAATATGTTGATATTTTCACTAATCGTTTTTTCATGAAAGTAAGATTTTCTTCTTGATTTTCTTTGAAAATCATTTGATCCGGCTATACTTTTTTTGTTTCTTTGCGACAAGCCAACAGACTTTCACTCTTCATTCAACTTCTTTCTTCTACGGAATAACGATATTTTTTGGTTATTTCACATAAGACAGAAAGTAATTTGAGAGAAGAAGTTGGGAAGGCCTTCCAATAGCGCTCTTATTTCATATTGGGCAAGAACGGTTGCGCTACACTTCAGCTTTTTCTGCTTGCTCACACAATCACGTGATCTTTACTATGTTATCATAAACATGATGAAATGATTATGAAATATAACGAAATGCAATTTAATTGCTTTATACTTTATTGCAAAAATTGCTCGGATAATATTTTCAAAATTCCATGAAATGACGTTTCTGTTGCAATAATATGTGGGTAACGTAGTCATTTTTTTTGGTAATAAAGTAACTTAATTGAAGAACATATTTTTATTACATACAATATATCATTGTACCCAAATAAAAGTCGCACGAAACTATATTTTTAAGATGGTTTTTGAATAAATATTTTTCGTAATAGCCAATTTTGAAATTTATATATATATTTCTAACATAATTTGTTTAGTGTAAAAAGTCAACAGCAATTTGTAGCTTAAAAGCAACATTTATTATTGTAAATTCTACAAGAACTACAAAAAAAAAAAGAAAAGATATTTGTAAGTCTGATGTTTTTTAAGCATTAAAAAATTTACATGTTGACGGTCAATGATTATTTTGACATTGAAAACTTAAATTTTTTTTTTTTGCAATATCCCAGCAGCAAAGGAAAAATTGCATCGTACCAATAAAAAAATGCAAAAAATTACCATTTATATGCAACCACTGACGAAAAAAGAAACTGCAATGACCAGCACAACAAAATTCATTGAGCAGCAGCAGCACGTTGACCAAAATAAAATTTAAATTTAAAAAATATATTGAAAATATTCAACAAAAATCAACAACACAAGGAAGAAGATTAAGTAAATAAATTGCATTTCGAGAAATTGCTACAGCAGCGCTATCAACAATTAATTTAATGTTGTGCCGCACTTGGTGGAATGTTGCCATAAAATGTTGTAGCATTTTAAATTAAATTGCAATTGTGTTGAAATATAAATTATCGTTTGCTTGTTTCTTTATTTTGATTTTTATTTATTTTTGGTTTTTTGTTGGCCCCTAAATATGATCTGCTTGCGAGAAATGCTAAGATATCCAAAAATTTTTGGCTTGGCAACAATAAGTAGTAGACAAGTTACAATTTTGGCAATTTAACAAAATTTCTTTTTTTTTTTGATAAATGCAATTTTCAAATAAAATAATTGGAAAAAGTTTTTAGTACAAATTTAATTTACAGCAAAACATTTAGAAATTATAAATGTATAAAATCGAACGTCACAAAAGCTTTTAAAAATGTTTAATGGGTAAATTAAAATAATTTTAAAATGTTTACAGAAGTTTTTGTTTTTATACCCTACACTTCCTCATTTCGTTTGCAACACACAGAAGAAGATATAGCCGTGTCCGTCTGCCTGTAAGTATGTCTCTTGAAATCACTTATAAGGGAAAATTAAGCGAGATAATTGAGTGAAACTCAGTACACAGGCTGCATCTTCAAACAGGGTCCCTGGGATTGAAAGCGGTTCACGAACACACATGCCGCCACACAAATAAAATATTTAAAGAGCTATCTTGAGAGAATTAACAAATACTAAGAATAATTTGTTTAAGCTCTGGACAAAAAATTAGCATCTTTTGTATAAGCAATTACTTCAAAACGATGTACGGAAATGTTTTCAAATAGGCGTGGCACCCTTCAAAAAAAAAAAAAAAAAACTCTAAAACGCGGTACTGAGAGAATTATTTAAGATAATGAAACTAAATTTCATATAAACTGTAAGAATGATTCGGGAAAGCTCTGGGCAAGAAATAGAAATATGTTTTCAAAAGGGGGGGGCATCCTTCTAAGAAAATTATTTAATTTAATTTGAAACTTAGTTTCATATAATCTCTAGAAATGAGTCGGAAAAGCTTTGGACAAGAAATTGGCGAATTTTTTGAAGTGAGCGTGGCCCTCCTCAAAGAAATAAAAGCTTCAAAACGCTGTACTGAGAGAATTATTTAAGATGTTTCATCTTAAATCACGTTTCACACAAATACTAGCAATGCTTCGGCTTAGCACCAGAAAAAACTGGTAACATTTTGAGATAAAGGCGTGCTAACTACCATATGAGTAAAAATTTTAAAAACTTTATGAATGAGAAGGTATTTATGGTAGTGTATTCAAACGCTACATTAATAATAAGAATACTTCGGACAAAAATTAACTAAATTTGAAAAAGAAGGCACTTCCCATACAAGCAAACAGTTCAAAGCCCTATACTTTGAATTTATGGAATCAAAGTACACAAAAATAAAAGAAAGTCGTTTGGTTTGGCATCGGGAAAAAGTTGGCGTGGCAACTACCCTACAAGCATTATTTTCAAAAATTTACACAAACAGTTATTAAAGTAAATGTTGCCGAATTCAATGTGGGTACGTTTAGTCAATCCAGCCATCGCGTAGTGAAAGAATGTACTCTTTTAATAAAAATTTATGATTTACGCGCACTTTCCTGCTTACGTGATGTAGGGTGTTTAAGTTTTTGGTTATGCCCTCACTAGATTTCTGAAAGTTTCAGCTATCGGTATAAAAAATATTTCTTAATTAAATGAATCGTAAATTTCGAAAATGGCACAGCTAGTATTTTTTGACATCATAAATCAACACCTAACATATTCTCGTATAGTTTTTTACAAGATGGGCACACATTTTACAACAAATCTAATGTTTGCAGGCCATGTGTTTAATACCACTCATGTGATTCTATATTATGAAAACGCAATAAATATTATGATCTTTTTATAGAAATCGATTTCTGCTGGGAATAGAAAGAATTTTCTAAAACAGTTTTTTATTGATTGCTGTAAAATTTAATATTTTGTGAATTGCGGTCTTTTCGACCGATGTGATGCATAGCAACTGTGATTGCAATTGATAGTGTTGCAGTTCATTGATTTAACATCCATTCTCATCAATTGATTTGTTGTAAGACTCGAGAATAATAATAAAAAATCAATTTTGCTAAATTATCAATTATTTCCTTTGCTATTGATATATGTACATAGTACCTATCATAAAGTAAAAAGTTTTTCAGTAATGATTCTATCAATAAAGTGCACTAGTTATCTGCCATTTGACTTTTAAAGAATTCAAATTAAATGCACACCACATTTTTGATAAAGATTATCACGTGCTGAAAAGAGTTCGGAATTAGAATCAGGCCGGAACATTTAACAATTTCATAATACGTAAAAAATGCTTAGAAATGTATGTTTATAACCTTATCAATAAAAAACCTGGTATATTGTGATAATGTGGATTCAGGATTTCGAAGAAAATGTACCCCCACGTTACTTTACAGAATAAAAAAACAAATGATAAAAGTTTTGGGATCATTAACGATAGTAGATTTTCAGAAAGGAATGTTAAAAGAAAAATCTTCAATGAGAGACTACTTGGCCAATTCCATCTACATTTCATCCAAATAGTATCTGTATTTTTGCACAAGCATTCAATGCATTGCTTGGGAAAACTTTATGGATATGATAATTTAAAATTTTTGATTCTATGGGAGGTGTCACGCCCACTTGTTGAACCTATATCACTTTTCGCCCCGAAGGTGCAATTATCACTTGTCTGTATCTTTGTACAAACATTCAATACAAGGAAAGCTTTATGCACATGATAATTTAAAATTTTTGACTTTATGGGAGGTGTTACGCCCAGTTATGGAATCTAGACCACTTTTCATCCTGATGCTACCATTATCAATTGTATTGTGATTAATTTCTTAGAGATTCATTACATTCTGTTCGAAAACCATCAAGCATTTAGTTTTATTTTTCTATGGAAGGAGCCACGCCCACTTGTTCAACTCCATAACTTTTTTACCTGAATAGTACTTTTTGAATTTTATATTTTTGTTAATGGTTTTGCTATCCTCTGATTACAAACTATTAGGAAAGCTCATTATATATGATAGCTTTTTGCCTCCATAGGAGGTGCCACTGTAATTGCCACTTACTACCAAGTTTCATTGAAAAAAAAAAAAATTAAATTGAATCTTTATGGAAGGTGTTACGCCTTTTCTCAAATGACACTTATGTGTCATTATTATCCACTCGAATGCGGAATAGCAAATAAGTCTTCAAAAAGCCTATATTTTTGTATAAAAAAATAAGCAAATTTTTAATTTTTTGAATTTTTTGAATTTCATAAAATCCCTTCTTAAATGGTACCTACATTATGTGAGAACACTGTGCTTCAAGTTTTATGTTAATGGGCATCCTAAAGATTCTAAAGAAAGGATATGCAAAATTTTGCATATATTTCCACGTAACAGAACAATTTGTGAAGCCATGCGAAAGGGCTATTGAAAAGGAATTTTATAAAATATAGCATATGAGAAACATTTAGTGACAGAAAAATAATTATATAATTGCAAAAAAAAAACAAAAATAAAAAAAAATTAGAAATATTTTTTAACTAATACATTTGCGTGGAAGTCTTAAACTCTATAGTTGATTGAGAAGTTAACTTCAAAAGATGACGAAAAAAAATCAAAGTTGTAATGAGTTACAGTTTCAAAAGATGACGAAATCAACGCCTTGTCATCGAAAACACTAAATAAAAAAATTCCCTTTCGAAGTAATAGATAAATATTATCATACAACACTAATTATTCATACTATAAATTTATTGCTGTAAATAACCACTTAAAAATTGGTCATAAAATTGGATGCTTACTTTTTAATGACTCATTTTAATGCATCCATCAACATCATTGGGTCTAACAGCAAAAAAATAAACAAACAAAAAATAAAAAAAACCCAAAAAAAACAAAAAAAATAGCAAATAAACAAATAATCATAAGTGTGCCAGATAAAACGCACATCGTCATCGTCACACATATGGTGAGTCACATCAAACGCATCTCATTTCAATTTCACCTGCCAGTGAACTCACGCAAAGTTTTATTTAGAAGACCTCAGACTGTCCACACCATTTGGTTGCGCACACTCTCTTGCCCCCCTCCCCGCCACACAATTTTTGAATACTCATTATAATGATAATGATGTTGCTGATGTTTATGTTGATAGCCTAACGCCGCACAGTGGTCAAATATCCTGAAAAGATGGCCAAAAGTCGAAAATGTTGTCCGATTTGTCCAAAATTTTGCACACTCTAGTTTTCGAGGCTGCTGATGACGAATTTGATATTGAATTTTCCGAAAACAAAATGGCGGATCCAAAATGGCGGACGACTTTTGAAAAATTAGAACTGATTCACTTGAAAAATTGTACACGAGGGTTTTCGAGGCTGCTGATTACGAATTTGATATTGAATTTTCCGAAAACAAAATGGCGGATTCAAAATGGCGGACGACTTTTGAAAAATTACGACTGATTCACTTGAAAAATTGTACACGAGGGTTTTCGAGGCATTTTCAATCCGCCATTTTGTTTCTGACAAAAAAAATATCAAATTCGTAATCAGCAGCCTCGAAAACTAGAGTGTGCAAAATTTTGGACAAATCGGACAACATTTTCGACTTTAGGCCATCTTTTCAGGATATTTGACCACTGTGCACCGAAGCGAAATGTGCAACTTTGTGCAGCTGATTTTCACAATACTTATAGAACAAGATATTCTGAATACTAGAAAAAAAAATCTAAGTGGAACTCGGTGGAACTTTTTTTTTAGGCCTTTCCAAAGTTTGTTTTAATTTTCGAAAATCCGGAAAATCATCATCGGTTCAACACACATTTCAAAAACGAAAAAAATTTACTAGCCAATATACGATAAAATATTATAAAAGAACTTACCTTTACGATGAGATTCCATGTTTAAACATGAAAATCAGTTGAGTTGTTGCAAAGCTATTTAATTTTGAAGATAGGCATTTTTCTTCACTAATGTAGCACGAGATGTTGATCGCACGACGGTCACTGCAAAAGTGAGTTACAGAGACAACAGAGGTGCACAGTTTTACACCTATGGTGAAAATGAGTCTCATGAATAGTTCTCAAGATATTCTCATTAAAAAATATATTATTCCGAAACATTTTTTTTTGCATTTTTGGCCAGCTTTTTGGGGTTTTTGACCACTGTGCGCCGCATGAAGTTGAAACACTTTTTGCCAATAGTAAATAAAATTAAAACAAATTTTTCAACATATTTTACTACTACGAGTTTAAGTAGTTTGTAGTTTTTTTTTACATTAACCCATTTGTATGAAAATTGTAATGATTTTTTTCGGATTAATATAATTAAAAAATGGTCTCAAGAAAATAAGTCTTAATACAAAAAAATTCTCTTGAAACGCGAAAGTGGTAAGACATGTCACAGATTTATATCGTTTTACAGAAAGTTTTTTTGAGATTTTTTTTTTCCTTGTAATTTTCAGGAAAATTTACCTAAAAATTATGATATGCATATGTCTACTTTAGTTTATTCAGCCACATCAAGTAGTCTGAGGATTATATATTTTACTTTATGTATGAAAACTTTTCAGTACAAAGGCACGCATGTCACCTGCCCATAACTATGAGCTTTCTTTCATATAAACTATTAAACTACAGTGCAGCAACTAATTCCCGATGATATATAATGTATTACCACGAGGGTTGGATACAATATTTCCCATCTATCTTTATAAAAACTTTTTTGTTTGAATTATAAACGCGACTCAATGCTTGTCACTTTAAAGTAACAAAGTTGAAAAATGGGTTAAAAGAAAAAAAAGTTGTTCGTTTGTTTACATGAAAAATGTTTTTAGTATCGTTTTCAACGTAATTTTATGTTTTTCCACTTAATGTGCTATTGTATCAATATATTGTATAAAATCAATATAGCCAGGTAAGTACATTATAAAATATCTGATTGAATTTTTCGTTTTAAGTAAATAAATAATTTGATTTATTAAGTTTTGTTGTTTATCTTGATGTATATAGTTGTGGTTTAATTTATACGCTTGTCGGCTTATTCTAAATTTTATTGCATTCTTTCCTAATTTTAAGTGTTGCATGATTTAATTATTTCATTATATATATGAAAATTCTAGATAATGAGATTACGTTAATTCTTACCCAACAAAAAAATTGTAATTAAGTCTTTATTGAAATTCAATTGTTTACTCCGCATTACGCTGTAGCTACTAGTTAAGTTATAGGTACGTAGTTACCCTCAATGACAGTCCCAAGTAAACGCAATGAATTCTGTAATCTAAACTGTAATTGATGATATGCACAAGCTGCCCATTGTTATTTGGTTTACAGTTGACATAGTAAGAATTAAATTGTTTGTCATTTGTATTCAAAATTCATTTGTCTCAAATTGGCATGCAGCTGTGAATATAAATAAAGCGTTTTGCGAAAACCACAAATAATCGCTTTATTACTAAATTCATTACATTTTTTTTTGCAGGAATGGCTGTGTACGTTAATGTGGCTCCTATTCGGTTGTGGGTGTTCTTATAATATTTTGGCACAATAGAACTTAGTGAGAATTAGAGCATGAGCAACATATAATTCATTTTAATTTTGTAATAAGGCTTAAATCAAATCAGCTAATTCCACAAAAAAGATGATACATCTAAAAGTGCAACTAAACTATAAATCGTGCAAAATGTACCGAAAATGTACTAAAAAGGTGCTGAAAATTCGCCAAGTGTACTAAAAATGCTGAAAATGTACCACATCTACTGAAAACTTGTCGAATGTACTGACGACGATTTTTCAGAACGCAACTGTACTGAGAAAAAATACAAATGTACCGAAAATGACATCGCTGTGTTATAGATGAAATTTAATTTTCTTTCACTAACATTTGAACTCTTCTATAAAAAGTGGGCTTCGGTATCAAAAAACCATTTTCCACTTTTTTACCTTTACGAGCTGTTTTCTCGAAAACTTGTTTTCGCACGTAAGCCAGGTAACATATTGACTAAAGGACTGCACAAGTCAACTTGAAACTCAAATGCTGTCACACGGTTAATTTTCGGTAACTGCTTGTTTTTGCTGCACAGAATGATTTAGATCTTACTGTTGTTCGTATCAACGACATCAACAGCATCGACAGTTTGCGCAATACAATTCTAGAACGAAGCAGCAGTTTACAGCAATTGAAGTAAGTAGTGTGACGGTAAAGTTCTATTGGGACACTATGGTGTCACTTAAGTGATCAACAGAATATCGTATTTTGCCGAAACAAGCTAACGACATCACAACAACACACGACTTGTGTTGTGTAAGCAAGACACTATTAAACCGAGTCAGAAAAAAAAAAATGAGGTAGGCAATACTGCAGCTTGATATTTAGAACAACTTGTGCAGTGCTTCAATATTTACCATAAGCTTAAACTGAGCTCTAATTGGTTTCATTTCCTTATACATAAGTTTTTCAATTTATCTTACTTTTTTTTTTATCGGATGAAAGGTTTAAATTATAGTTTTTTGAAATACTCTCACTTTATTTGTTTGCTTTTGGAACGGCAAAAAAATAATTGCTTACGAAATCAGCTGTTTGTAACATATTGCATTCCACATGAATTTAATTTTAGTATCTCTCAAACCCAACGTTATGTCATTAAGTACACTATTTTTACAAAACCGGAAAAAAAAGTTTAATGTCAAGGCATTCTAATGGTATTAACTTATTATATTGAAGAACTGAATCGAGAGAGAGCAAAGCAAAAAAAAAAAAAATCATTATGCAAATTTATCAAGAATGTTGAGAAATTTCTCAATGAAATCACGATGCCTATTGCAAAAAACATCGAAAGAACAAATACAAAAGACATGAGAAAAATTTTAGCGCGTATGCTGGAAAGAAAGCTACGAATTGCATTGTTGTTTTTTTGTTGTTATAAATGTAAAACTCGATTAGCGAAAATCTATAATGATTACACATACACACACATACATTCAGGTGTACGTGTATTGACGTTCAATAATACGCGTACGCTAAAAATACGTCATCACAGAAAAGAAGAAATAGCACAGTCACGTTTTCACCAGCTGATGCGATGATGTCGGTGCTGTAATTGCACTTGTGTGACTATTGCTGTTTCTGGGACTGAGTCTGTTACAGTGGTGTGAAATTTGTAAAATTTTTTTGCTTTTTTATCCCTTCAAATTGATGTAGATGCTAAATCTATTTTTTATATAAAATGTTTTTTCTTAACTACTAGTTGTGGAAATTTTGTGAAACATTAATATTTTTAATCCACTATTTTGATATTTAAATCACTTTATTGTAAAATTTGATTAATTGAATTTGAGAAATAGATATAGTGACATATGAATCAAAAAATGTCTTTAATCTCAATTAAACCAATTTTCGATTTAGGTAATTTTGTAGCAAAAATGTGTGGACTTGAGCGCGTTTGAAATCATTCAGTATTTTTGTGTTTTTTGACATTTTTTGTTTCAAAATGCTAAAATTTCGTTTAATACTCGTATGTACAAATAATTGGATAATAATTTATTTATTAAAAAATAATATTTAAATTGAATTACTATATATTGCTATAGCAAATATCAAGTTTAAAAAAGTTTTCAAATTACCTAGAGAATTAACTTAGGCACTTTTGATATAAGTACAATGATCCAGTGCTTAGTTTCGCTTTGAAAATTCTTTTTTCTATATATATTCTTTTTATAACTGCACACTTGATTTTTTTTACCTTTTAGAGCATTTTTTGAAACGATATATTTCAAAGACTATGGGAAATAGGATACAAAATGATTCAATCATTTTTGTTTAGAAATACTATAAATATAATAAAAAGTTTTAAATAAATTTGTTGAAACATTAATTTTTTTATATAAAAAAATAATTCTAAAAATTTCTTGACTATAGCATCTTTTTTTATATTTTATTTCTCAATCAATACTGTGCTTTCATATCGAAATTCTCGACATAACATTGGAAACTACGAATTTTTTGTTGATGACGCGCACCATGGATTTTAAAACAATTCGACTTAAATTTTTTTTTTTGTAATGCTATTTTAAATCAATCCTTAGATCGTATCTGCATTCAAATCAAAATTCCCGACATAACTTTGGCATATATCAGACAATTCTTACAACTAGACTGATGCGCACCTTCATACAAATCTCATAGAAAAAATGACTTGAAATTGACTAAAACTTTGGTATAATGTTGTTAATATCGTCCTGATCAAATATTTCTATAGACAAACGTTTAAGTGTATTGGAGATATCTATCAAAATATTAATATAGGGTTCCATTGACTTTTGACCGAATATAACTCCAATAAATGTAAGCCGATTCGCATAAATTTGGTATATTTTAGTTTTCGTTGGTATCTGACGATTGGGATGGTAATAGAAAATTATGAAATAATGACAACGTAGTTTTTTTTCCGTAAATAGCAGCTTCAATGTTAAAAACTTCGAATAATTCCAAATAGAACATTAAAAATAGATATTTTGTTTCATTTTTCGTGGGTTTAAACCACTAAATATATGTGGGATGTGCAATATTTTCATTTGGCAAGTGACAGATTGTTTTTATATAATAAAAATAGATTGAAAAAATTAAATCTATTTCACGTTAAATATAGAAGTAATATACTCTTACATATGTATGTACAAGCATACCAGTTGGTATGGGCGGTTAAAAAACAGAAAACTATGGAAATATATATATTTATTTTTTCGAAGAGTGTGTAGCAAAATTAGATAGAATTGCTGAATGAAAACCACTAACTGGAAATGTTTTTGGCATATATTTTCACAATTTCATAAATTGAATAAAAAGGTTTTGGGGTAAGACTTTCTGTGAGGGCTTAAAGTGATCATAAAGACCACAAAATTATAAAATTAATTAGTTTTAGATATTTTTTTTTTAAATAAAATTTCTAATTTATTGAAGAATTTATTGCGATAGGTACATATTTAAGGTTTGCAGGGAAGCATAGTTCAAAAAACCAGAAACTTGGTGAAAACAATGATCTACAGAAAACTTGCCCAAAATTAACTTACAGATAGAATTTTGAAATCGAAAAGTGATTTTATACGGCTTTAAACGATAAAATCGGTTTCCATTCTATATATAATTTAACGAAGTTGGCTGAATATAAATGACACCAATGTTGGCTCAGATTTTCACTTTCATTCTAATTGAAAAATATGACACTCTAAATAAATTCTGTACATTTAAAAATAATTAAATAATTTCAGGAAATTCACAATATTTAAACTGTACCGCATAGATAAAATCTATACGGTTGGTATGCTATTGTACATACAAATGTACGTAAATATAAACCTTTTAAAAACAAATTTTACTAGTGCATGTCTAATTGTTTTATTTAATAAATAACTTTGTTTTTGCGAAATAACAAAAATAATTCAAATTTCATATTGGCTACTGAAAAACAAAACAAAAGTTTTATTTTATTTCACGTGAATGGAGCATGGTGTGTGAATGCTCTGAATGAATGCATTGCAGTTGAACTAAACGTGCAATTTAGTTTTGCTGATCAAACATAAAAACAAACAAAAACAATATATGTAACAATATAAAAATAATAATAAAAAAAAATTGAAATATGATTATAAATATTGTATAAAAATATGTAAATCAGAGCACAAATGTATCTATAGAAAAATAAAAATATAAGAAGTATTGCATGAATTTGCACAGTTTATTTGCGATTGAGATTATTGTACGTTTGTATATTTCATCATTTTTTTTAAGTAAAAACTAAACTGTTTAGTAAAAAGATTGTAGTTCAAGTAAATTTCATAAATATTTAACAAAAATTGTATTCATATTACTCTCAATTGAATCTCAGCTCAGCAAGAAAACAATGAATTCGGCTATAGGATATTTGTGCAGTTTCAAGTAGAAAACACATTTTGAAGAATGCAACGCTTGAAATAATTATAGCAAATGTTGCATTTTTTACCAGACAGAAATTTTCCATACAAGCCAAGATTACACTTGGTCTCACAAAATACGCTGAGATTTCCGGGTAGCAATTACATATCTGCAAGTCACATATGCAACAAAGTAAGGCTGTAATCTTGAATAATGAAAAGTGACGAATATTAAGAAAAGTAACGAAGTCTTAAGTAATTAAAAAAAAAAAAAATAAATGAAATTATATACACAAGTGCTTTAACGTAAATTGCAAAAAAAGCAAAAAAAAAACAAAAAAAAGGAAAGCAAAAAGAACTCAACTCAAAGTGTCAATGACTTTTACGCAAAATTTTTACATAAAAAAAAACAGAATTATCAGATTCGAAATTTTTAATCCCCCCAAAGAAAAAAAAAGCATAAAAATACGAGTTAACTTCTATAAACAAAAACAGAATGGTAATAAAAACAAGTAATTGCAAACGAGAAACGAAAAAAACGTACTGATACACGATATGTGACGCTGACTTAAATGAAGTTTTGTTATTATCGTACAACGGCCTATTTAGCCATTGACCGAGACATTGAATGCTGTTGAAAGCCCATGTTACGGTTCAGCAATGTTTCATATAATTAAGTTTATTTTCTGTTCTTTAACGAGTAAGCAATTAAGCTGTTGGTACTGCGTAATGTAAATATAAAAGGAATAATTACGCCAGGAATTTTGTCTTTTTAAAATATCAACCAGAAAATCGAGAATTTCATGATTTTTCGTTATGATTGAAATTAAAATATAAAAAAAAATTAGTTCTCATAGAAGGTGTCACTTCTTCTTCCACGATCCACTATTCGAATTAAGTCTTATTACAACCTTTGACGTTACACAAACACTTGAATAGGAGGCACTACTACGCCTTCCGATGCCAGTTTCGTTTCAGTTTAAGCTACATACAAAAACAACGCTTGAGTTAAATTTTATAACAATTTATGCAATAGTTCACTAAAACCATCGTTAAGTTTTTCTTTTGTGTAGGATAGGTGCCACGCCTACGTGTTTATACTATTTTAGGTTTTATAGTTATATTTACTACTGCATACTTTCCAATTTCGGTTCAGAGGTACTTAAAAGTGAATTTAATTTTTTATTTTACATTTACAATAACGCTTACAATTTTTATTATATATGTGAGGTGCCACGCCCAACAGTGTTTTTTCACTCGTTTTTGTTTAGCGATAGCTTATAGCAAGTGGGCAACCTATGTGTGATTTCACAATCAAAACTTATTTATGAGCGCTCTGATTGCTTGTATTAGTAGTGTCACGCCCACTGGTGCTTTTTCACTCACTTTTTGTTAAGTGATAACTTATGGCAAGTAGGCCATCTGTATTGAATTTCCTGAAAATTACTGCAGTAGTTCACTTAAAATAACATTTATATATTTTTGAGTACATGAAAGTTGCCACGCCTACTATTTTAGTCCAGTCTTATCTTGTTTACAACATCTTTACACCAAATTTTATTGTATAACATTTAAATTATTTTGCTTGTATGAGAACATGCCACGCCCACTACTACTGTTTTATCCGCTTTTGTTTTGAAAGTACTTAACATCACAAGATCTGTTCTGTTAAATTTTCCAACCTTTACTTTATTAGTTCTCCGAATATAACATATTAAGGTTAGGTTCGATAGGTGGCTTAGCACAGCAGGCTTGAAGCCATACGTAGCACTAAAAGTGCTATTTTCATACCACATTACGTGACCCGGCGATTTGGTGGATGTTAAGACAGCTATATCCAGTTAGCCTTATTAAGATAGTGGAGCAAAGTTCCGATTTCAACTTTGGAAAATTCGCTGAGGTCATTGAAGAAAGGTTTTCAAAGGCATCGACTGATTCAAACAGCTGCGGCAGGAAGAATTGAATGAGATACCTAATCTTTCAGCATGCTTGCCGATTATGCAGTGCAGGTCGCGGTGATTCTTGCGATGTCAAACTGTCTTCCAGACAGTAAGTAGGTGGTTCTCAAAAAAATCTGGCTATTTTACAGGTTTTTAAAGACTTCCAGCGGTTTCCGTCTACAGTCAGAAAATACGAGAAAATTCTCTTCTTAACTAAACTGATGGGAGTGTAAACTAAACCTTACCACCCATAACTTTGTAGAGTGTGCCACGCCTTTAAATGAATTCTGTCAGTATTGACGCTTCGCTCATTTCACAAAATTTTTGAAGGATATTACAAGTTTTTTTATAGTGTACATACTAAGAGAACAGTAGAATTGAGTTGAATGTTTTTTATTGTAAAGCAATCAAAAACCAATTGTAAAATTAATAAAATTAAACGTTTTACTTATGATATGCTGTTATTGGAGAACAAAAAAAAAATTTCCAAGTTTAATAAACTCGTTACAAAAATAACTGTTTTTTAAATATAACCATTTTCAAAAACCTTGAAGTGTTGTATGGCATGTGAATAGATTGCAATGAAAGTGTCAAGGAAATTGTGTAAAATTAATCGCAGAATTACGCATTAACCATTGAAAACGTTGTTACAGCGCATTTAACTCCAGTTTTGCGGGGGAATGAACAATATTTATTACAGATGCAGGCATTGGGTTACTTTATCATCAAAGCTTATACCATAAGAATTTACTGTTAATTACACTGATAAAAAAAGAGATTAGATTTTTAAGAAAGATTTTCAGTTTTTAAGAAGAAATCAAAAGTTTTCTTTTTAAAGATATTTTCCCGAACTCGTATTATGATATAAATTTATTTGAAAGTGAGAAAATTTATCACATTTTATGAAGAAAACTGTACATATTATTTTTATGGAACATAATAAAAATTTATTTATGTACATCGCAAAATAGGTATTTTATTTATTACGCAATTTGTTGAGAAAATTATCATGAAAATTGATACAATTTTCTAAAAATGTCAAAAATACTATAGTAACGGGTGATTTTTTTGCTATTTGTTTCTTTCAGTTTAAATTTTTTTACACTTCACAAGTGATTTGTAACATGTGCTAACGGCAAAAATGCTCAGTAAGGTTTGCCATTTTACCATGAATAGACTTACAAACGAACAGCGCTTGTAAATCATTGAATTTTATCATCAAAATTCGTGCTATGTGAGAAATGTATTTTGCAAATTACGTCCATTTTATGGTTTTCTTCTACGTCGACAAAGCGAATTGGCGATTTAGGTCTGAAGAGCAGCCAGAGGCGATTCAAGAACTGCCAATGCAACCCGTTTGTGGGCCAGCGGCATCATTGGACCGTACTTTTTCAAAAATAATGAAAGTAGCAACGTTGCAGTCAATGCAGCAAGGTACCGATGATGATGATTACTTTTTGACTTTTTTTTTGTCCAAAATGGAAGAATTGGACTTGGTTGACATGTGGTTTCAACAAAATGGTCCAACACGGCACGCTATACCATGCACCTATTGAATGGCGACTTTGATGAGCAATTAATCTCACGTTTTGGAGCAGTCCATTGGGCGCCAAGATCATGCGATTTGACCCCACTAGGCTATTTTTTGTAACGCTACGTGGTTTCTTGTGTACAGGGACAAGCCAACCACAATTGTAGCCCTGGAAGACAACATTACTGCTGTCACTGGTGAGATACCGGCTGAAATGCAAGAAAAAGTATACAAAAATTGGAGCTTACAGATCAACCACCTCGGGCAACATTTACATGAAATAATCTCTAAAAAGTATATGGAAGGAATTGATGTATCGCTCCAAATAAATATTTCATTCACTATTGCAAATATTTTGTACTTTTTTCATTTTTCAAAAACTAAACGCTTAAAAAATCACCTGTTATATCACAATTTGAACGGTATGATAGTCGCATAAGCATTTTGACATGCAACAAAAACTTTTGTTCTATACTTCAAATTCATGAGAATGAAAATTTTGAAAAAACTTTTTGCATCAATTTAACAATACAGCGGCTACAGAAACAACAAAATTATACACTTCGTTTGTAGATAAAATAATAAAAATAAAATATGAACATTTTTACTAAAGTGAACAAAGTATTTGGACATTTTTTATGGCATAAGTTTAGTTTAGGAGCTTCTCAAATGTTGAAGAACGCATCTAGTTTTGGAGATATAGACATCGGAAGTCGAGAATATAGCGTTTCATAGAATCATTATAAGTTGGTAACCTCTGACTTCCGAAACATGGATGTCATATAAGAGGTAATTTAATATGCTCAATCATTTTCAGGATATTTAAGGTCAAAGTTAAAATTAGTTTTTTGTTAATGGCTCGCTGCTATTAGTCCGTCACTTATTAACTCGTATATCAGTGTGAAACACAAGGCAATAAATTTCAAAATAATTAAAAGTTTAATGACATTGACAATTCACATTTTTTTTTTGAAACAAATCAATCAACCTGTGTTTATCACTTTTTTATATCATGAAACCGTTAAGTCTTCCCAGTTTTTTTCTTTACAAAAAATCACATAAACTAAAACTTTTATCTCAGATAAATCAATGTGCAAACAATAGGAAACGAGATATTTACAAAAAAAAAAAAAACAAATAAACACTTTTAATCTTTGACCTTGAATATTATGGAAACAGTTGAGTACCGTGAACAATGCAATGAACCGATAAATAATCGACAATTTTTGTGTGAGATTTTGCTAAAAATTAATCCTAAGAAAAAGGATAAGAAGAAAAAGGATATTAAGCTCTAAGAAATAAAAATAATAAGTATTAAATAACTTTTTATAGCACAAATATGTTGTTTAAAAAAAATAATTTATAAAAATTGGTTCAGTATATTTTGCGTCAAAGCGTTACAAACCATTTTCATATAAGGAGTTTTATATGAATATTATGGATACACTATTTTTTCACAGCAACCTCTCCACCTATCGCTAAATTTAAAAAGTAAATATGCTCAAGTTACGTATTAAATCTAATTTTGTAATGAATTTCAAAGATTTTCTTGATGTTCACTGCAAGTTCAGATGCATTTTAAAAAGTTCGACGAGTAGGACATAGTAAGTAATTCATGTTGACATTTTGTTCTGTAGTTGCTTGGGTCAGCAAATATTCCTGTACCAAGTTTGATAAAATTTATTGCAGTATTCGTCTGTGCATAGTCTTTCTAAATTTTTTTTGCATTTTCGCTGTCTGCCCACTCGTTAAACTCCGCCCACTTTTTTTTCAGTACATGTGTTGTGTAACCAAATATTGCAGCATTAAGTTTGGTAAAATTTTCATGAACAGTTTTCAACACATAGCGTTTCAAAGTTTATGTTTATATTGGAGTTGCCACGCCCACTCATAAAACGCCACCCGCATTTTGATCAGTGCTTGCTAGTTTTAGATAATGCTTTTGTATAAAGTTTGATAAAATTTCTTTAAATAATTTGCGTGTTATGCACCCTTACGTAGCTCAATAAGCCTTTTAATGGTAGAAAAACAGTTAGCAGCTATGGGCTCTAACTTTAAAGTCTCCTTTCGGTGGCTCGCATTTTCTATCTGAAGCCGGCAAGCACCGAAGTGTTAAAAAAACCCTCTTAAACAGCCAGATCAATCTGGTCATTTTAAATTAAACTGACCACTGTCCAGGAGCCGGAATTGACATTGCAAAAATCACCAGGATTTGCACTAGACACAGGGCAATCGGCAAGCCCAGTCGCGTCGCTTGGCGCATGTCGTGTCGATAAGCGTTTTTCTTTTTATGACAGCAAATTCACTCCAGCATCGATCTCATTTAAAAAAAAAAAAATTAAGAACGAAAATTTCTCATTATTTCACTTAATCTAAGAAATATTGTTTAAGTCCGTCGAATTATGCAAGCGAAAAAAAGTTTCGATTTTCCTTTGGACATTGCCAACTCATTAGCAACTGAAAGCCAAAGAAAATATATTTATATACGTAGGTATGTATGTGTAAATCTAGTGAGTAATATGAATTTCAATTATATATTCTAATTAGATAAAAAATGTTCGCAGAATATTACTTAGTATTATTATGTTTAAGCAAAAGTATAAATAATTTTTTTTTTCATCATATTTTGCTTTATTTTCTTAAAACAAAAAAAAAATACATTTCTATTCAGACACTTGTTTTGAAATTTGCATTTTATGTATATATTATTTCCATTTCAAAGATTTCCTGCCAACAATGTTGAGGTATATTTTTTTTGTTTTCATATACTGCCCCCTGTGTTTTGCATGCAAAACGTGCAAATTTTTTCAATTTCTACAAATGGCATTTTAACATAATCTTATGTTATGATTTTTATAAATTTAATTAAAATTTTTAGCATGTACCAACAGATTATATTTCGCGTTATTCGCTTGATAAATTTATGCTTTTATAAATTCGGTTTATTTGGTTAGATTTTAAAATTAAAAAAAAAAAAGTAAGAGAACAAAATCTTTCGAACGAATGACACGATTTTTATTCCTTCTGAATAGCATAGCATAGCAAAGCAAATTAATGTTTTTTTGTTGTAACAAAGTAACCATGACATTATACTGTAAAAATACATTGTGCTTACTATTATTACTGAATAAAGTTATAGTCTATTACGTTTAAGTTTTTTCTAACTGCATTTTATAATCAAATAAACAATTTTTGTTTGCACTATTTTTTTGTTTTTTTTTTGTTCAATTGTTGTATATATAGCGAAGCAGTCCGTTTATTTTCGTTAGTATCACAAAGGTACAACTCTGATCTATGTGTGTTTATAAATTATTTTACTGGACAGCCCATCATACCTAACAAAATCTAGAAAAGTATGAATAAACTTCAATGGTGCTATTATATAGAATGCCATTTAGAGTTTGTGTTTGATTGAAGTTCATAGAGTTTCAAATATTACGATAGACTGACTGATAAGACTAGCTTCTGTATTTCTCTAAAGTACCTACTGTCATCAGTTTTTGACGAACTCGAAGTTGAACCGATACTGAACAGTATAGTTATCCAAAGTTACCACAGTTCCTTCCTGTCTACCACTTTGTGATTTTATTTAAATTTAATTGCCTGGTGCCGAAAAATTTCTGTATATCGTCGCTCTCGGGTAGAAAGGTCCTAATTCCTATTTTTTCGAATTTGACTTTTTTGTCGATAATTCAATAATCTCTCTCTATATTTTATCGATATTAGTATCGTTAATTAGGGGCGAAAATCCAAAAATAATGGCTGTATCGATTTCGAAAATGATAACCTTATATTATGGATAATCACAGGAGCTATAACTATGGTATTCAAAACTTAATGTAACTGCTGTCGTTTTTAATATATGTCGAATATGCCAATTTTCGGTGCAAATGTTCAAGTGCCAAAAAATCATTGATGCAAATGAAATTTGGGGAATTTCTCGCCATAAACTTTTACGTAATAACCTCTCCTAACTGACCAATGTAAAATTTTGGGAATTGCATCTAAAAAAACTTCTTTATTTGTTGTTTTAAAGTTTTTTCTCCTGCTGTGAAATTTCAAAAATATGAGTTAGGGCCTTTCTACCCGAGAGCGACGATATATACTTTTTATAAATATTTAATAGTAACAAAAATATATTGAAAAGTTTGCTAAAATTTACTAAACAATCTCAAAAATTTAATATAGGAGTGGAAAGGTCATGCAAAAACAAAACAATGTTTAAAATAAAATTTTTTCGGACGTCAAACCTCTAGATCTTTAAGTTTATATACTTCCGGTGGAAATGTTGAATTATCTTAGAACAAAAATGGTCAAAATTATACTATGGTTACTCTGTACTCAACTGTGATATTTTATTTTATAACCAAGCGAGTGGAAAATAAAAACTTTTCAATAAAAAAAAAACTTAGACCGATTGGAACATAATTCCCTTAAAATTTTTACAAAGTTCTAAGACAAACGTTTCAAAAATTTCAATAATTATGAACATACTAAAGGAATTGAAATACTTGCTCTAAGTATTTATTAGCATGACACACATATAATAAGTTAACATCTTAGTGTCAACATTTTTGTATTAAACAATAAACTTTAAGATTATATTGTTTTCTCATAAATAAAAATCGTTTAATTGTTTACTAATTGTTCTGTAAAGTAGGCATGTGAAGTCAATATAAAAAATTTAAGTTTGAATTTCTCTAAGTGAAATTGATAAAAGATGGTAGTTGGCGCAGGAGGTTTATATGGGTGAGGAGGAGATGTCTTCCAGACAACCCAATTACTGCAGTGTCTTTCAAGCTGAAATCTATGGTATAGACCAAGCCGCACAGTTGATATGGAACAGGGAGCTTACTATCTCTTTCATAACTATATTGCACAAATTCTGTCAAAGAGGCACATCTCAAAATTTGTCATTTTCGAGTTTACTAGTTAAAACTAATAATCATACACATATCTACCAGCACAAAGGAGATTAATTGATTTTTTTGCTGTAATTTGCAGTCAAAAAAGAGTTATGTCTGTAATATGTAAAAGTGTCCTATATTTAGTTGTGACGGATTTTAAAATTAAAGTTTAACTAGTGGTTTCAAACCATATTCTGTTAGTACCTTCTTCTAAATAATCCACACTTTATAACTGAAAAATAGTTCACAAGTTCCAAAACCGTTAATTGCGTTTTCTGAATATTCAAAAAATTTGAGTTGTGTACGCGATATGTGTGGACAGTCAGCCAGCGATCAAACCACTGAACACCAAAATCGTAAAATCTAGCTGTGTAGAACACTGCAGGGAGTCACTACGTTTAATCCGACAGCATACTATAGAACTCTGCTAGAGGCCCACCCATAAAGGTATATTCGGAAATGGAAATGCTGATGAATGTGCCAATATAGGATCAGAACAACCAGAGAATCAAAAAGTGGTGTACGCCTAAGATACCGCTGGCGGAGCTATATTATCGAATAGAGGGCATAACCAAAAAAAAAAAAAAACGAACAGAAGGTGGAACCTTACCGACGGCTCCAGAACGTCTCGAAACATGTGGCTTTAATGAATCTAGGAAGGACACAAACTCTCTTAAGAATCAGCAAAAGAGAGTTCAAAACTTTTGTAGGAGTGCTGACGGGACACTGTTATTTGCCCTATGGCTGCCAAACATGGTGTCCTTTTCAGAGATTTCTGCAGGAGTTGTGGAGACGTAGACACCTACTCTGCGAATGCCTGGGGGCAAATAAGACTACGAACCAAATATTTTGGTTATGCATTCTTTGTAGGTCTTGAGGAACTAGCCAAGTTGGAGCTCATCAGCATCCTCAACTTCAAGAAGGCTTCTGGGTGGTTCACCTCCATTGAAAAAGATAATTTGAGGAGCAGGGGAATACAATATATATGTAAGGTATCACAATAGGCAAACTTTTTAACCTAATCTAAGCAAAATTGAATACATTTAGAAAACAATTTTGGACTTGAAGGGTTATGATCCAGTGAGCATGAACTTGGCTGGTTTTGACATACATCAACAAATAATTTGTTTGAAAAAAAGTGGACTTGAGCGGTTTTGATATCAATGCTTGATTCTTTTAATCTAAAATCAAGGTAGAAAGATAAAGCATGGTCTAGATTTTGATATATGAGAATATCTCAAAATATAATTTTTTTGGACTTGGCCGGTTTCGTAACTGGACGCATCAATTGTTTACATACAATAAGAGAGAGTGTCATGTATGAGTTTTCATTTCTTCTTATAACGTCTTTGTTTTATATTTATTATTTGAAATCCATTACTAAGTTTATAGAATTTTAAGTTGATACTTTTTTTGATCATAAAATTTTCATTTGAGCAAAATTGAATTCATTTCATTTTTCTTATTAAAAATTAAAGTTTTTAAACAAATCTAGTTTGGACTTATTTTTTTAAAGTTATGGTAAAAGGATTGAGCTCATTTCAGCATATGTTTGGAAGTAGTGACAGGTGTTATGTACTATAAATGCCGGCTGCGGAAAGCAAGTAAGTATGAAATTTAGCATGACGTAAGAAATTTATATAACTATTTTGGTTGAAATTTTAAGAAGAAGCTGAAAAAAATGGTTGTAGGATCATTTATCTTTCGGCAAGATAATAATCTCAAGCACAGTTTGGATATGGTTGCACCGTTTATTACAAATAACTTCAACGATAAACTCACAATCGCGAGATTTGATAATTTCTTGAACAGAAAAATGCCGGTAACAAATCATTTTAACATTTGAAGCAACAGCATTCTAGTGTAATCATAGCTGAATATGGGACTTCCAAGCAAATCAATTTTTTTTTTGCGAAAATGTATATACATTGACACATATTGCAGCCATAAAAACTTTCTCAGGCATTATAAAATGTTTAAAAAAAGCCGTTTTTATTAATAGCAGACAGACAAATTTTTTCTCCTGCTGCAATACTTTTCACCACAGTACATTAAACAAAGTACATTATTTAAAAAAATGCCGATAGTTCATTTACTTCCAAGTATTTTTCGAAAAACATACGATTTAGAGCTTAAATTCTGTGGCAATAGGGGAAAACAGCTTAAGTCAATCGTGATAACCAAGCGAAACAGAGTAAATTACATGTTCATACACAGAACTTATGTTGCTTTGTCTTTTCATCACAGGTTGACTTAAGCTGTTTTTCCTTATTGCTACAGAATTTAAGCATTTTGTGATCTTGTATATATTTCATTGACTTGTTTCAGAAACACTAATTTTTATATTTATTTTTTGATTTCAAAAATATCCAACTTTGACACATCAACTGCAAAAAAAATCTACCATCAATCAATATTTGACAACATAAAAATAAGTAATTTTTTACTGTTTTTTAATAAAAAAATTATTGGTCCCAAAATAAAACACTTGCAATATTTAATCAATTTTAATATTATTTTTTTTTTGTTTTATTTTTGTAAACACATTTTTTTTCTTTCTCCAAACCTCAGATTTTTCTTTTTTTTAGAGAAAGAACACTTTGCAAATTCGCGTGCCAATCGCAACTGATGCCAATCTCATGCAGCAAAAATATTGTAAACATCGCAGAGCAAAAGCAGCGCAGATTAGAGACGAGAGAGAAAGAGCGGCAGTGTCTCTAACGTTGACGTATTAATTGGGGGGGTGGGGAGAAATCTTTAATGTTTACTTGTATAATACATGCCGGGTGTGCGATGGGATGTTTGTCAGTAGCAACGGTGGGAGTTGCAGAAATATTTAATGAAAGCACCGTTATTAACGAAGTCTCAATGTTTGCTGAGTCACTCACCATTAGATGATGTTCGGTAGCTCTAAAAATATTGCACGCATGCATTCAGTGCATGAGCATTTCTCGCGAACTGTCTCGAAAACAGCGGTGGTGCTCGCGCTCAGCTGCATGCTGTCTATCCTTTGCTGTTGTAGGTGGGTGTTGTCCGGAATTTTTTTGTATTTATGCAGATTTTTTTTTGGTATTGGGAATATCCCTATTATGAAAATTTGAGGGGAGAACCCTTATTATCAATATTTTTTAGTGTATACAATATTTACACGAACAATAAATTTAGTTAAATCAATGTACAAATTATGTGAGTTAATTTTTATAAAAATTATAGTTTACGAGACATTTTAGATTTTTTCTTTTTCAATATTTGATGGCGTTATTTAGAAAGAAGGATAACTGCAATTGCGTTTTGTATATAAAGCGATTTTATGAAGAAACTAGAAATTAGAAGAAATTTCCAATAACAGCTGCTATTTATAATAAATTTTTGAACTCTTTCGATTTTTTCCATTTCCAGACTTTTCGAATTTTTTCAAAACTATCGATATTTTGACTATTTCAGATTTTTTCAACATTTTCCCCTTTTTTTTTTTTGATTTTTTCAACCTCTTCCAACTTCATCGAATTTACCACGGTTTTTCAACATTTCCACACGAGTTTTTCAACCTTTTTTAATATTTTTTTCGAGTTTTCAATCTCTTTAAATTTTTTTCAACATTTTCAATATTTTGTTTCGACTTTTTCAACCTCTTTCAAATTTTTTGAATATTTTTTTCAGTCTATTTAAACTCTTTCGACCTTTTACCATATTTTTTCTATTTAAACTCTTTCAATATTTTTCAATCTCTTTCAACTTTTCTCAACGTTTACCATTTTTTCGGCTATTCAGCATTTCACAGCTTTTTTGATCTATTTCCTGACTTTTGCAACATTTTTCACAATTTTTTTCAGTATTACTCATATTTTTTCGACTTATTTAATCTCTTTCAACTTTCTTTCATTATATTCTATATTTTTTCGAAATTTTCAGCGATTTCGATTTCAGCATTTTTCAACCTCTTTTAACCTCTTTCGAGGTTTTCAACTTCATTCAACTTTTTTCAGTCTTTTTTTACTGTTTCAACATTTTTCAACTTTTGTAAGTTTTTCAACCTTTTTCATATTTTTCCAACATTTGCCATATTTGATGAATTTTTTCAGTAATTTTCAACTGTTTCAGCATTTTTTAACTTTTCACCTTTTTTCGAACCTCATTCATTATTTATCATATTTTATCGACTTGTTCAACTTTACAACGATAAACTGAACAATGATCAGTCCTCTAGCAATATTCTTATATATGATACTATGTTTGAGATGAATGTGAATATTGAAATTTACGTCAGGGTTTTAAAACACTTAACCCTTAAGTTCAGAAAATGTCATTGTTGTTCATTATAGGTGAAGTTATCAATTTCTTCAATGCTGAATCCAAACTAATTAAAAATTTTTCAGACTATGAGGAACATTTTACAGTCATATTTGTATTAAACATTAACAAACCCAAACCCAACCGATAGATTGTCGAAAGGCTTAAGATTTAATAGTACATAATGAATAAAAATGACATTATTGGAAGGAATCAAATGTTAAATATCTCAAAAACTTGATGTGAATAATCAACTTCAGATTCGGTTGAAACTGCTTAAAATCCATAGTACCACGAAGCTGGCACGTTAGTTACAATGAAAGTGTTAAGTTTTGTGAATAATTGTTAGTTAAACGATTCCAGAATTGACAAAGAATAATTTTTATTCCACCTTTTAATATTGAGTCTAAGGGAATGTAACGGAAACAAGGAAGGAAATTGAGCTGGTATTGCTAAGTGGGGGTGTCCTATAAAAGTAAGAAGCTTAACTGAAGTTAACTGACATCAAGAAGGTGTTTCAAGGGTAAGCGACGCAACTTGGACCAAAACTAGTGGGCGAGTTCAAAGCATACGAAAGCTTAGCTTTGAGCGCTAGCGGCAAAAAAAGTTTTTTTAGGATATCTAATAAAACTTTGCGCAAGAGAGTGAGATTTAACGAATGATTGGGAGCAGTACTTGTTACAAAAGCAAAAATCGGAAAATATCGTTTTTAGTATCTACTTGTTTGGTAAAACACACTAATTCATCTTCGCGAGTGCAACAGCGATATTTTTATTGGGAAGATTTTAACACTTAAGCACATTTTTTTGAACCATTGCCACTATTATGTATTCTCAATAAAATCCTTTGCTGTTCCAGTTTTTTAAAAGTTCAATTTATTAATTAATTATTTCTTTTATCAACAATTTATTGTTTCACATAAAAAATTGAAAATAATCAAGTCAGTTTACATATTTGCCATATTACGCTTCGAAGGGCGTATCACATACTTTGATCTGTGTGTTCTTCTTCATTTCACGTTCGATATATTCAAAAGGTTTCTTTATAAGATTATACAATGAATATATGACATACCACAATAGCACTTGGATAAAAAGATTGACACCGGCGCTAAAAACAGTGATAAATGGAACATAACTTAAGGCTTCATTGAAGACAGCATTCAAGAAGAACAATGCGCTCAAGATGCATGAGGTTCCAGCATTGATTAGCCAAGGTATAAGCATTAAATGCTGCAAGTTCATGGTGCCAATAACCAGCAACAATGATGCGGTCACATTGAGCAAATTAATGGTGATATATAGTGTAACTGTGACCAATATTCCACGACGTACATTCTCCATGAGTATATCAGGATCATTTATTTTTTGAAATGTTGCCATTGTCAAATGGTTAAGATCTCTTAAGCCGAGTATTAAAATAATGATGGAGATGAAGGAGAGGCCTGCACCAAATACACCAATAAAAATTCCAAGTGTGTTGAGACGCAAACAGCAGAATCGATCCATGTTGTGTTGCAAAAATAATAAGTTTTATGAAAAACGTCAGAAGCGTTATTTTTATGAAATATAATCGGCATTAAGTTTTTGTTTTTTGACATTATATAAAATATGACAAGAATCGGGTACAAAACAAGCGCATTGTGGCAAAGTCTTTTTGAAAAGATATTTAGTTTCATTTTTAATTTACCACATATAAAACTCCTTATACATCGAATATATAACATACCACATAGAAATTTGAATGTGCACATTAACACCGGTCATAACTAACATAATCAGTGGAATGTATTGCAATATATCGCCAATCACACAAATGGCAATGTGAATAGCACAAAGCATCCATGATATCGCAGAGTTAAAGAGCCATGGCAAAACTGCTAAATAATACTCCTTCCAAGCTCCAAAAATAAGCGCTACAGATGTTCCACAATTAAGCACATTTATTACAAAATAACAATTGACGGCACCATCAAGACCCTGGCGTAGATCTGGGTCGCTGAAATTATATGATGCATTGGAAAAATGCGATAAGTAGGTGATATCTTGCATGCAAGATATCAACATGATGATAAAACTGAACGATAGAATTGCATTAGAAGCACCAGTCAATATACCAATGGCACTCAGGCGTAGCCCCCAAAAACGTTCCATTTTAAGTGGGCGTGTCGAAGATGCATAAATGCAATCAACTAAAATATTAAATTGAAGAATAAATAATAAACCTTTTGATTAAAAATTTAATGAAAATTTTTCTGTCAATTACTGTTTTGACATTAAATTGTCAATGTTTATCAAGAGAATAAAAAAAAGAGCCGACCCAGTAGGGCAGTTCACATGATGGGTGACTATCAATATCGCGTTTGCAGAAAAACTTTGATGCGCAACATAATGAAATTTTATGAGTTCTATGCGGCATAAATTTACCACAGCAGATAAATGTTGTTGCCGTTGACAAATCCAAAGTTTCAAGAAAGTTACTTGAAACAAAGAAAACACCAACAAGAAATAATATCGTACCAATTATAAGAATAAAGGGTTCGAAAAATAAAATATTGGGACAAACGATATATTCATTGAAAGTATATGAATTGAGCTCAATATATTAACAACGGTATATTTTTTGAAACATAAGTACTTTGGTTTTTTAAAAGAAGTTTGTCAGAAATTCATGGCAGTGATTCGAAAATTTTCTGAATTGAATTAAGTCTCTAATTAAATTTTCCATACTTTGAATGGGTATATATATATATATATATATGTATCTGTGAAACTTGATGCGTTCTCCAACTATTGATGTAATCTTTATCATTTTTTCTAGAGCACCTATTCCTTTCAGGATATTAAAAATCGGGAAGAGGCTCCCAAAGTGAAACTGTTTCCAAGCATGTCCTTTTGTGTCAAATTTGGTTACGTTGCTTTAAATAATTCTCTTGGTATAGCTTTTTAAGTTTTCGTGCCACGCCCACTTGAAGAAATTCACCAGGTTCTTGTTCAGAGCTTCCCAAGCCTTCCTGTTAAAATTCACCAAATTAATCTTTAGAGTTTGTCCAAGTTATTTTTAGTATTTGTGAGAAATATAGCGTCTTAAATGTTTGGTTTGCCCGTTAACCGATTTAGACCATTTTCAATCTCAACAACTTTGCTTAAAGGTGTAGCCTGTATATTAAATGTCACTCATTTATCTTGCTTAGTTTTTTCTCATACGGGAAACTCACTGAAAGACAGACGGACTTTGATAGTAACACTGATCCAAAATATGTATACTTCTTTTGTATATACGTTATATACTTTACATATGGAATGGCAAAGTGAAATACTCTAAGTGTAAGATATAGAACAACGAGTACTTGTATAAGCAGCGAGTAAGAAACTTAGAAACGTGGTCGATTTATTAGCAGATAGACAACGACTTGCCGAATAAAAGACAATCTAATGAGACTGTCACTTTTCAAATAAATAATGTGTTTAATTCAAAATATTAATCCGGCGCTCTTATTGGGACAATTTATATAACAATATTCAACTTCAAAAAATAATTTTTTAAAGTACGCTTCAGGTGAAATTACAGTTTGACAAAATTTGGTCAATTCTCAGTATTTGAGACCCAAATATACATTTCCAAGTTTTCAACGTGCTGAATTCTATTTCGAGGTCAGAATTTCTCTGCTGGTTTCGGTTTTCGAGATATTCTAACCTAAACGTGCGTCTTTCAAGGTATATGAGGTTATATTACAACGAAAAATAAATTGAATTTATGAAACCATTAATTGGGTTCAAAAGAACTACTTTTTCTCTTCAGAATACACTTTGAATTATATCGATATCTCTCTTTTTATCCGAAATATCGTAAATTTTATTGACTTTTTCAATATTATCTGATACGTTTCGGCCTTTCGAATCAAACCAATTTTTTTTGCAAACCTTTTGGTACGGTCATTATGAAAGCCTATATTATTATAAATGCGTGTGTAATATAAACGTGCCAAATGTGCATTTGCTTAAGTTCGTGTACACGTGTTTTGTCAGCACGGGCTACTATAAAGAAAATAAAATGGATTGGAATATTACCCAATGCCGTCTGCTTTTAATTAAATGGTAAACCTGATTCCATCTTAATTTTCAAAAACTCTCGAATATGTATTTTTGCACGGATGGTTCTTCTAACAATTTACGTCGTGGAAGATTCTTTTTGAATAACTCTCCCGAGACTAAAAAATTGCTGGCTTGATAGCATTTTTACAAAAAGGCTTGATCTATAACGCAAAGTAAATATTTCGACAAACTGGCCAAAGCGTAAATTTTTCATATATTGATTTTACCAATCAATAAGAAAAAACAGCCTTAAGTAGATATCGAACTATGTTTATGCATATATCTGAGTTGAAAGTATATCTAGACATACATATATGTTTATGTGAGAGCTGAACAACAATTTAAGTTTTATCCACAACAATGAGATAAATTTAAAGCTCCGTCTGAACAGAGAGTTTAGTTATTAAAAATAGATCGAAAAGTTTAATAAGATAAATTCAAAACTTTTATTAAATCTCTTTATTAGCTCGAGCTTTAGCTTCAACATTTAATGTAGTAAATACTTAGCCCTTGCACGTGCATAGCAAATGTTTATGCTCATCATCGCATTTCAATTTTTTATAAAGTAAATAAATCGAAAACCACAGGATGAGTTCAATTAAAACATTGAGCACAGTGGTGATTTGTGTCACTAGAGGAACATATTCATCCGTTTCACTTATCACTGAATGATAATAATAGAGAGCAAAAAAGCACCATGAAAATCCAGCGTTGACGAGCCATGGAAAGATCAGTACATGTCGCTCCTTCAAGGCACCAAGTATAAGTAACACTGAAGCAAATAAATTCAGCAAGTTGGTGGTGAGATAGAATGTGATCGTTGCTTTGAGAGCTTTTTCATCACGTGCGTTGTCATAGATGCTACTGGTTAATATATTGCCACCGTTAATTAAGCTGATTATTGATATAAGCGATAGGATTGCACCCGAAATACCGAAAGCAACACCGACGAGATTGTGTGATTTCATTATTTTCTGTGTATTTCAATAAAGTAGAGGAAATATATTATTTTGTTGAACAGATAAAAATTTCTGTTTTGATCTTTGAAAGTTTGAAAAAAAAACAATTTTTTTGAGTTGCTTTTTTTTTGTGGTTTGTCAACAACCCAGTAGGAATGAGAAGTCACTGACAAAAAACTCTAGTGCAGAGTTAACCCATTTTATTGTATTCACGAAAAAAATTGCTTGGTTGAATTTTTTTTTTTTTTTGTACCTTCTGATTAGTCAGTTAATGAGCAATTTTTAATATTTTCGCCACGCTTTGAAGTAGAAAAATAAAACTTACATTCTGTTGAGTAAAAAATTCTTAAAAACATTGCCACGGAGGGAAATTAAAGGCCATTTTTCAACTTTACTGACAAGAGCATTGGAGTTTCTTAGTTTCATGAGCGTTGCCTGCAGAACCGAAATTCATTAAATGCCGCAACAGAAATGAAATACATACTTCGCTTTTTTAATTTTGTTGAAAATATCTCTATTTGAGGCAGTATTAGTTCAATTCGGTAGTTAAAAAAGTTTCGAGTGCTTCAATAATATGTAAGCTCAATTAAAGTATTTCAAAACTTTTTTTTAACATACACTGTTATAAATAACCAAACTCTTTCCGTAACAGTGCAAAAATGCCTTAACTATGTTAATAACATAATTGGAGTGCTTCTTTGGAACATTGTGCTGAGGCATAATTGAAGTCGTTCAAATGTTTTTCAATAGAAAATAAGTTTTTTACTCCTGTTGTAAATAGAGTCCATAAGATTGAATCGAAGTTCATCAACTCTGTTGTTAGCAGAATAGAAGCGCTTTAGGTGTTGAATTCTGTTATTAGGAGACATCACAAAAGTTTCAGTTGCTAGCTAAAGTAAAAGAAGTCGAACACTTTCCATGCTTTTAACCAACAGAATGAAGATCTTCGCTTTTGATTTCTCTGCTCTTTTGAGTAGGGATTCTGCTGTTTCGAGCATATTAAAATTATATTTTTTGAATAATAGAATTTGAATTACTTTGAGCAATTGAGGTGGTCAATACTAAAAGATTTAGTTTACAAAAAGATTTAGTTTACAAAACAAATTTACTTGAATTTTTCGCTTGTTAAAGAAATAATAAAATTTGCCTAAAATTGATTCTGTTGAAATTTAAAATTTTTTGACACAAACTAAGCGAACCATATGCCAAAGAGTTTTTATGTGAAAAAGTCCATTTATTTTTTAAGAACTACTTTATTTAATCAACATTCTAGATGCAAACAATCATTCCTTTTAGGAAAAAATGTTCAAGATTGCAGTAAACATGATTGCTCCTCTTTACGTGCTCTCCGCTGCTCCGTATCTTTCATCTTCAGTTCCTTGTATTGCGAGTAAATGGTATACCACATTATCAATTGAAGACATATGGTGAAGCCAGTTGTTAAATGTGTCATTGCTGGAATATAAGTTTCAGTGTCATTGCAAATAGCGTAACCATACCAAGCGGCGACGGCGAACCACGAGAGCACCGAATTAATGAGCCAAGGACAAAGGAAACAACGTATAGTTGTGAAGGAGCCCACTATCAGAAAAAGCGATGTCATTATATTTAGAGAATTGATTGCCAAAGATATATCCGCTGTGTCTTTTATAGCATTTAGCAACTCAGGATCCAAATTGCTAGAATTATTTTTGATTACCGGC
Organism: Meiosimyza decipiens; assembly: GCA_963680825.1. Lineage (NCBI taxonomy): Eukaryota > Metazoa > Arthropoda > Insecta > Diptera > Lauxaniidae > Meiosimyza > Meiosimyza decipiens. The sequence continues at coordinate 63,798,751 of OY804261.1, forward strand.
ACCAACGATGTCATAGTGAGAAACGAAAGGAAAGCACCAAAACAACCAACCAATATACCGATAACGTTTAAGCAGATGCAGCAACAATGATCCATTCGTCTTTTGATGAAGATAAAAAAGCACATAAATAAATTAAAAGAATATATCCGTAGCCGTCTTAAGGCAATAAAATAAAAATAACTAGCAGACAGAAGAAAAATGCGCTTAAAAAAATTCAAAACAAATTTGACAGCAGAGCAAAAGTTTTCTGCAGAAGCTACTGAAACAATTTTGTTTTTTTTTTTATTTTCAAAATCGAAAAGAGGTTTCAACAAACTTCTACTCAAGTTTTTCAATGGAACAAATAAATAGTATGAGTTTTGCAATGTAATCCAGCAATGTTTTGTGAGCATTGGTTACAATTACATTGGAAGCCTTAACCATATCGTGATCTTTTACGTTACGTAATCTGCTTCTCTTTTATTTCTTTACATCAAATATACATTTTTATTGTTTCCTTTTTTTAATTTCAATAAAAAAATTTATCGTTTATACAGAGCTTAATATCGGAACGAACATTTTTAAATACACCAATGACACAATTTTTTATAAAACAATTTCTATTTGACAATCACACAATACTTCTTTCTCGCGATCAGTATTTACAAAAACATAGTTCAAACAGAGCGTTAAATTAGTCTGAACGTTCCGCTCTAAGTTCCATAAACAAAGATAGAAATAACATAAAATTTAAAAAGTAAGATTGTCAAAAATAAAAAATATATTAAATTCATTAATAGGAGAAATATCCAAATTAATGCAGCCAAGACGAATTCGATTCCAAAACAGATTAACCAAGGCCAGAGCCATAGATGATTTCGAAGTATAGCACCAGCAATAAGCATGACAGATACGGTCAGAACTATGCAAGAACTCAATAGTGTTAATATAAGTTCAACAAGAACAGGTTTCATCTCCTCTTTGTTTGATAAGAGAAATAACAGCATTGTCCAAATAAAGAGTGAACTCAAGGTAGCATCAATCGTGCCGATGACAATTCCAGCCATACCAAGATTACAACAGCACACTCGTTTTAATACCATGTTGAGATTTACGAAGGATTTGTCATGTTTGGATGCAAAATTTTATCGACAGATTTAGTTGAATAAAATAACTTAAAAAATAGATTACGATTATAGAGACAAAATAAGTTGAATAAACGACAGATGTTTGTCAACGTTTTTTTTTTTTTTGATTATTTTTGGAGACTGATTGTTTTCGAAAAAAAAAACAATTACAATTTTTGAATAAAATAAATTGTAACTATGTACATAGAGGTATGTTGGCCCCATATTTTGTTTTGAACAAAATATGTTTAATGATATTAGATAAATAGGAGCTTATATATAAAAATTAAATGCTCTTCGCTCGAGTTCACATATCTCACGAACGTCATGACGGATTCGCTTGATTTTTTTTATTTTGTTTTGAAGTTTTTTTTTAATTGACCTTTGCCATTCTGTATAATCGGAATGGACACAAAGGAATGCGATAGTTCTAATCTAAACTTAGACTTTTAACGGTCTGTTGTGTCTAAATATTTTGGTTTTGAGTAGGTAGAATTGGGTTTCATTATGTCCCTTACAATGAATAATCGCGCGTATGTTTATTGTAATGGACTACTTACCAAATTTGAAGTGAGCTTGCTGCCTCGATTCAAAGATTACAGAAGAAATCAAATGTGGTTGGACAAAGGTGACACATATCACAGAAGAGCTTATCAAAACATGTATGGTTTTGTTAGTGCAATGAAGTCAATAAGTTCCTTGATTGTTGACCAGACTACCGATGTTGCGTCCAAAAAATTTCGTTTACTAGTGCCAAGATATTGTCAAACGCTAGCAATTGCTGTAAAGGACAAGTTTCTCGCCCTAATTGCATTTAAAAGCATAACGCAGTCAGTTTAGAATGTTGTTAAGTCGTTGCTGTCATCTAATGATATTCCAATTAAAAATTTAATTGGCCTTGCGACCGATGGTATAAACACTATGGCAGGAAACTTAAAAAATGACGTTAAAAAAATGTGCAGAAATACGTATTCATATTTTGAATAGAGTCCGAAATTGCAAAAGGTTGATTCACAAAAGCTTTTCAATGAAAATTTTGCTCTCGAAGCATTCTACAGACTTGCGATAATTTCAATGAAAATAAGGTACCCAAAATCAGTATTTCATAATTGGTATTCTATTTTGTTATAAAACTTTCATTAGTTTCTCATATTTTAGTTTATATATGCTATTAACGTACCCGGCACACGTTGTGCTGCACTCCCTGTCCCTGTCTCTATCTTAAGCCCCACACCCATTCTGGATTGACAGACTACCTGCCTAAAATTATTACTGGTGCATATTCTCCACACAAAAACTCTCCATAGAAAGCACTCGTGATATTCCGATTTTTCTTTTGAATTTTAGCAATTTTTTTTATTTGCTTAAAACCTTCTGCAGGTAATAAACAACAAAATAAAACAAATAAAGCAAATCATGCCGTTCGTGAGATATGTGGACTCGAACGAAGCACATTTAGTAAGCTACTATTTATTTTATATTATTAAACAGATTTTGTTCAAAAAACAAAATTTGTATTTCTTATGGGGGCAATTTACCTCTATTTATGCAACTCAAATTGTTTTTTATTTTTTGTTCACAAAATCAAAGTCTTCTGAATAATTATTAAAATGTTTATTTATTCAACCATTTTGTCTCAGAAATCGTCCTCTATTTTTTACGTTATTTTATTTAACTCAATTTGCCGATAAAATTTTGCATCCAAACGTGAAAAATCCTTAGTCAACTTCAAAATGTTAAAACGTGTCTGCTGTTGTGAACTTCATGCCGCTGGATTGGTCATTGGCTGGATGGCTGTTGCTTATTCGTTGCGCTTTCGCCCTGCTTATTGTTGGTGCTACTCGTCGACATCATCTATGATCTTGCCTTTGTTAATCTATCGCAATCGTCGGCAATGTAGTAATATTTGGTCTCATAACTGGAAATTTTCTCTTTTTGTATATTGGATGTAGTCGGATATTCTCATCTTTGCTGCTTGAACGTAATACAATGCTTCTAATGTTTAATTCGGTCCTTAAAATTACAGTTCGCGGAAAAGAAGTACACAAATAGAATTTTTTCATAAAAAATTGCATGCAATTTAAAAAGTTGCGTTGTATACACGATAAATTTTTGAATTGAAATTAAAAATAAAAAAACATTAAAAAAAATGTATATTTGATGTAACGAAATCAAATAGAAGTTTTTTTCTAGAGTACAAATCATCTAACTGATTAAATAATACAACTCTTAATACGATATGGTTAAGGTTTGCGATAATGATGTTCATGAAAAATTATGATGTCCAGCTCAACTACCCAAAACGATAGTTTGGGCCAAACAGTGTATGAACAGTGGTATTTTTAAATAAAACGTGAGAGATTGTGCTATCATCCCAGTAGGCAAGGGCATGAGCTAGCTGCGCTTCTAGAAAGCCTTCCTTGGTAAGTATAAGGCCTTGCTACCTCCTTTCAAACGTACTTTATTTTTTATATGAAATGTTCATATGAAACAAGCCTTCCTCAGAAGGCCTTCTAAGACCGCTTGCCGTAGCATGAGTTACAGAAGTACTTGGAAAAATGAAATGTTAATACGTCGAACAACACTTGTACTTTTTCCAGTTCCACAGCTGGAATCATGCGTGCTCTTTTCCCATATGTGCTAAATTGGGCATCACTACCCTCAAGTACTTATGTGTTAACATCAAAAACTTTTGAACTTATTTTTTGGGCTTTTGAAAAATAATCTGCATAAATGATCGCATTTGTCAGTATAAATACCTTAAAAGGAATAGCATATCCACACATGGAGAAATTAAAAATATGAGGCTTATTAAATTTGCAACCAATGCATATAAAAAAACTGCTGAAACATTACATTGCGTGGTAATGCAGCTGATAATATTGCAAAACTCAAACAATTTATTTGTTCCATTGAAGGACAGAAGTTTATTTAAACCTCTTTCCTATTTTAAGTAAAAAAAAAAATACTTCCGTAGCTTCTAGAGAAAACTTTTGCTCTGCTGTTAAAATAGTTTTGAATTTTTTAAGGGAAATTTTTTTGTCATTTAGTTGTTTTTATCTTATCGCCTTAACCCATTCTTAGCCACTGTAACTGCTTGGGTACAGAACATTCAAATAGATGTAAATTCAATAAGAACAACAATTTTGGAAAGTTAATTTCGCAATTTTATCATATACACTGTGCTTCAAAAATCCACGTAAACAATGAAGGGAAAATGACTAGTCGTTTTTAATATTTTGCTTTTTTTTGAGGAGATCAGTATTCATTATTTAGGCTGCGTCGGAAGCGTTTTGCGTGAAAATTAAAAAAGTAGTGGTTGTTTTCCAAAGCAAAACATTTGAGTTTTCATAGTTCTAGCGTGTTGAACCAAAAAAGAAAAAAAAAATGCAAAAGATTCAAGGAATCTCATATATTATTCCGATAAGCACGTTTGGGTACAGGCTCAAAAACCTATTGATTGAAATTTTTTTTTTAAATTTTTTCAACATTTTTTGTTATTTTCATAAAAACTAAATACACGAAGTCGATGATTTTTGATTTTAAAAGGTCTTGGCTCTTAATGGGTTAATCCAAGAACGATTAAATAGAGATTACGCCATGCGCATGGTTTGAGGTCTGAAGAGGTCAGTGTTGAACTGAAAAAAATACATTACTTCCGGTTTCCAAGTAAACCGGAATAATTGCAGTGCTGCACATCTCGAAAGAAGCAGACTAAGCGTAACAAAATATGCTCGTAGTACATCAAAAGTGAAGACTTCGAAAGAAAATTTAAATTTGAAATGGGTACATAGAGCTCTAACGATATGTTAAAAATGATTAACTGAAAATAATGTGCCTAAGCTGAAGTACCGGTGCAGTACCAAGCGTTAAACAGCCTTTAGAAAAGGAAAGTTACATGCAATTATGCAACGATAAAGATCCTAGTATTTTGGAGCATTGTGATGTACAGACATTGACAGTAACATTTTCAAATGTAAGTAGAAGTTTAAATTCTGAAGAACATTCAACGCCAATCTATGAGCACAATAAAAGAGCTGCCAGTGGCGTCACTTCACCAAAACCTTGGGGGTGGCGAGAATTGTAATTCCACCACTAATGGATGGTTTTACTGAATTTATGTATTGCATAATAACTGGTATTAGATCCTTGGGGGGGGGAGCAATACCCTCCCCAGCCCTACCGAATTGACGCCTTTGAGAGCTGCATAAATTTTTTAAATTATTCATTTCTTTATTACTCAGTAGATTGTAGTAAACAAGTAGAGAGCATCAATTTTTGTAACCAAAATTTGGTTGATACGTTTGGGCGAATATTAACTTGTAGGGCAAAGGAAGTGAGCGATAAAAATCATCTGGATTGCATAAGGTTGATTCGATTAGAGATCCGGTACGGACATGCGTAGTCGGATCAGGTTTCGATAAGATTGGTAACGCATGGTGACAGGCTAACCTAACATGACCTGATGCGGCACTGTTCAGTATGCCTGATTCGGCACGCTCAGGAAAAAATGTTGTTATACATAAGCCAAATTATGATTTTGCATTTATGACCACATCTTCTCTATTGCTGCTTACTAATTAGAACTTATTGTTAAATTATTTGTGTTGCGCCTTTAAAACTTCAAAGGAGAAATTAAGTTATTTAGTTTTAGTTCAGAACTGAACATAGGTCACCTTGCGCCATGCATCAGTTTAAAGATGTACATCATAATCAACTGAGCTACTCTCATTATTTTTCTGAGAGACTGAAGCAATATTACTTTTCTGTCCAAATGAAAAGTTGAATTTCTTACATTATATACAGTTGTCAACTCTAAAGTAGCCAGACAAAAACAATAAATCAGCGAACGTCGTTAAACCTTTTAGATATTGATAAGATTCATATATTGCTACCCTTAATAGGGTCCTTATAGTATTGATACCATATTTGGTATTCTATGTTGTTAAAAAGGTTTTTTTAAATTTTCATTAGTTTCTTATATTTTAAATTAAATAAGCTATTAGCATACCCTGCAGACGTTGTTCTACCCTCCCTGTTTTTGTTCCCAACTTAAAGCCTCAGCCTATAGAGTCCGTCAAGTCCGTTACGTCAACGTATACAACTGACACAACGGAAGTAACGAATGGAAGCGACCCAATCAATACGTTAGCAACGCATTCAAACGTCAATCAAAAAATCAACAAACGTCTTTAAATTTCGTAATAAATACAACACATGTAACTTTCGCTTTGCTAATAATTGCGAATTAATCATTTCTTCCGTTTTTAATTATTTTAGCATATATATATATTTGCTTTTTACTTTGTTTGACACAAACCACAGTTGTCAAAGTATTCAACGTACGTTAAAAGTTGAAAATTGCCCAACTTCATCCTTTGCGTTGACGGATAAGTTGCGAATAGGCCGCTCTTCATACAATTGAATGCATTTCATCTCAGCTGTCAGTTGTAAACTTTGACGCAGCGGACTTGACGTACTCTATGGGCTGAGGCCTTTAAGCTTCACACCTGCCTCCCTAAAATATTTTTACTTACTGGTACGCATTCTCCATACAAAATTTCCATGGCTTTTCCAAAAACACATTTGAAACCGGAGTAGAAAATTTTATAAATTATCAAGAAACATTATAAGCGTCAGAAGTTGAACTACACTATACAAGAGACAAACGGTGTGACACCGCCCATTTTTTATTCGAACTTACTTTGCTTTCATCTTTTATATATGTACCAAGTCTTATTGATCAGCCTCCAATAGTTGATGAAGTATGATGAATTTGATTACTTTCTTATATGGGGGTGTTTCATCGCCCTTTTCTTTCAAACCAAACTGTGCTAAGAACCTTCTGCAGACCATAAGAAACATTTAAAATAAATATGATCTCAATCGAAGAAGTCGTTCAGCAGTTACAGGATTACTAACAGACGCACCAACGATTATAAGTACATACATATATGTATGTATATAAAGATTTTAACAGAAGAGGCTTCTCAGGTCTAATTTCACGAAAGCAGTTATCAAAAGTTGTTAAATGAAACAAAAATGAGAGACGAATGAATGGTTATATGACCGAATTATAGAGCATTGAGTTTTTTAACAATTGCTCATTTAATTTTTTTTAAAAAATCTATGCGAACATCAATTTCTATCATATGCAGCAAATTATTTATGTTAAAAACTTAGAAAAATATTTTAAGGTGATCGATTTCACGTACTCTAACCCATCTATTAAATTCAAATTTTTTTATTTGAAAATTGCGTACAACTCTTCAGTGTTTTTTTTTTTATTTTTTTGAAAATAATCCAATTCTTCTCTAAAATAATCAAAAACAATTGTTTGATAAAAATCTGTCATTTTATTGGACTCAGTTTATTTCATAAATCGTCATCTATTCATCATTCATCACTCAATTTGCCGACAACATTTGGTGGTTTTTAGCTAAATGTTAAAAATCCTTGGTATACTACAGAATGTTAAAACGTGTCTGCTGTTTACAACTTAATGCCGCTGGAGTGGTCATCGGTTGGATTGGTGCCACTTTCTCGTTAATTAGCATTTTTATGTTGATCCTTGCACTGAGTCACTTGTCAGAATTGACAAAAATCGTTTACAATCATATGAATGAGCCATATACGATTGAGTCAAGTTTAAATACTGGTCTATTTATTGTGGCCAGCATTTATCTAACGGTTAACTTTGTGAATCTGATCGCATCTGCAATGCTCATTATTGGTACCATACAACGACGTCATATATGGGTTTTACCCTGGATAATCAATGCTGGCATCTCAGTGGTTCTTAGTGCATTGTACTGGTTTTATTTTGTAAGCTGCGTATATATGGATGCAGACAGTACTTCAAGCATTTCATTTGCAAGTGCGACAATCAGTGTAGTCATGCAGTTTATTATTTGGTATATTATTTTATCTTTGTATAAGGAACTAGAACAGGAACATCGCGAATTACTTCAACTTGCTGCTCGAACAAGATATAATGGTTCTAATGTTTCCTTCTGTCCTTGTAATTACAAAGATTCACTTACGCGTCGAGAGGAGTTTACAAAACGTTTCGTCCAATAGGATTTGTTTTCTATAAAATTGTTATTCATTGAAATTAAAATAAACAAAATGTATAACGAAATAAAAGAAAAGCTTTTATCTAGTAACATAAATCATCTAGCAGACTAAATAAATACAACGCAAAAGGTCACAATATGATAAAGGTTCCGATATGTGTACATAGATAGTCAGGGAAATGTAAAATATATTTAAACTACAGGCAAGGATATACAGCTCGGAGCTCGTTTAACTTCTCTAGCTCCTAGAACAATAAAAAAATATCCAGCTTTTTTATAGCTTTATCTGTTTTATTCGGCCTAATTCATTTCGCTTTTTGTTTGTGTAATATTGTTTTCAAGTCACTTGCTCGTTCAGATCTTATTATTAAGACATTCGGCTCTCATTTTTGTTTCATTTAACAACTTTTGATAACTGCTTTCGTGAAATTAGACCTGAGAAGCCTCTTCTGTTAAAATCTTTATATACATACATATATGTATGTACTTATAATCGTTGGTGCGTCTGTTAGTAATCCTGTAACTGCTGAACGACTTCTTCGATTGAGATCATATTTATTTTAAATGTTTCTTATGGTCTGCAGAAGGTTCTTAGCACAGTTTGGTTTGAAAGAAAAGGGCGATGAAACACCCCCATATAAGAAAGTAATCAAATTCATCATACTTCATCAACTATTGGAGGCTGATCAATAAGACTTGGTATATATATAAAAGATGAAAGCAAAGTAAGTTCGAATAAAAAATGGGCGGTGTCACACCGTTTGTCTCTTGTATAGTGTAGTTCAACTTCTGACGCTTATAATGTTTCTTGAAAATTTATAAAATTTTCTACTCCGGTTTCAAATGTGTTTTTGGAAAAGCCATAGTCTTTTTCTTGATGCTATTCAAAATAAGTAATTTTTAAGGTACTTTTTCGCTACTTAATAAAGGGTGTTTTTTTAGAGGTATAGAGCTTCGAATTGAAATAAAACACAAGAAAATCGTTTTAATGTCCATCAATTTGGCTTTATTGGAAGGATAATTTTATGCCATTAATGTTTAAATATGATTTCGGGCATGTGGCCGCCGCGGCTGGCTCGAATAAAGCCAATTCTACAGGTCCAATTTTGAACCACTTTTTCGAGCATATGGGGCCGTATGTCGGCAATAACGCCACGAATGTTGGCTTCCAAGTCCCCTAACGTTTCTGGTTTGTTGGCGTAGACGAGCGACTTCACATATCCCCAAAGAAAATAATCCAATGGTGTCAAATCACACGATCTTGGTGGCCAATTGACAGGTCCATTCCGCGAAATTATGCGCTCATCGAATGTTTCCTTCAATAAATCGATTGTGACGTGCGCTGTGTGGCATTTAGCACCGTCTTGTTGGAACCACAACTCATCCACATTCATGCCATCCAATTCGGGAACAAAATAGTCGGTTATCATGGCTCTATACCGGTCTCCATTAACGGTAACTGACTCTCCAGCATTATTTCGGAAGAAGTATGGCCCAATGACTCCACCAGCCCATAGAGCACACCAAACAGTCAGTTTTTGTGGATGTAATGGCGTCTCAAGGGTCTCATGTGGATTCTCTTCACTCCAAATGCGGCAATTTTGCTTGTTGACGTAGCCATTCAACCAAAAATGAGCCTCATCACTGAACAAAATTTTGCGATGAAAATCAGCATCGAGATCAATCTCATTTTCGGCCCATACACCAAGATCACGACGCATTGCATGGTCTCGCGGCTTTAATTCTTGCACAAGCTGGATCTTGTAAGGTCGCAAGCCAAGATCTTTGCGCAAAATCTTCCATAAAGTTGATGGACAAAGCTCCAATTGCTGTGCACGGTGGCGAATCGATTCATTCGGGTCCTCTTCAACATTTTGCTCTACAGCGGCAATTGTTTCTTCGGTGCGCACTGTTCGACGTCTCTGCGGATGCGTATTATCACATAGAGTAAACGTAGTGCGAAAACGATCTATGGTTAACCGAATTAATTGCTCTGATGGACGATTATGTCGACCATAAAATGGACGGAGCTTGTGGTAAACTTCGCGAACTGAACCATATTTTCGAAATAAATTTGCACGATTTGCAAGCGTTGTTCTTTTGTCAACCTGTTCATGATGAAATGGCAAACCAAACTGAACATAAATGACATTAGAGTTACCAGATTTGACCATAAAATGCCAGTTTTATCTCTATTCGAAAAACAAACCTCTAAAAAAACACCCTTTATAATAAACTTAGTATTTACTCCCTCGTAACACTATTGAGAGCGGTGACCGCTGTCATGTTCATCACTCAAAAATTTATTACTTTGCTTGTCGTATGTACAAAAAAGTTCATTACCTCCCGTGTTTTTTTTTTTAATTTCCTATAGAATGCAACAACAAATTTTGTTTGAGCGCAGTCAATAAATGCTATGGGCTTATGAGAAAAAACCGCAAACTTTCCAACTGTCGCATAAAAACTTCCGAATACTGAAGGGAGTTTCGATTTTTTTCTTTTTAAATGTTTCGTATGGTCTGTCGAAGGTTCATAGCATAGTTTATTTTAAAAAGATTGGGAGATGACACACCCCTCATATGAGAAAAAAATCAAATTCATCAAAATATGGGCGGTTCCAGAATCAATAACGCCAACGATCTCTTTTGTACAGACTTTCTTAAACTGGAACTTTAACTAAATCAATTTCATCGCGCTATCTTACGGAAAAGGCAGAACGGCGTCTGCCGTTGTTATTAGAACTATTTCTTCAATCATCGAATAGCATCCACATAAATTTTCAATTAAATTTTTAACTTTGATAGAAAATCATGATATATAAAAATATTTTTAGTCATAGACTCAAAATAGGAATGTTCCCAAATCTGCCAACTCTAACAAAATGACCATTCCAATAAAACTTTTGAAAAATCATTACACTTTGACAAATCAAAAAATAACATTAAACTTGACAGATCTCGTCAAACCGCGCATCTAGAAACACGAAAGGTTCATACCCCCAGTGGATGCGGACACAAACTTTTTTTTTTGCATGATAATGTTAAAACACCAAATGCATGAAAGCAAGTGACCAATTCGACAGCTGAAGTGCGTGTTCGTGCGTATAATAATTAAAAACGTAAGAGACACGCCTAACCGTCACTTTTTGACGCAGGTGTGAGTGAGTCAGTTTTTATAATATGAAATTTGCTGTGACTCGCCGCGTCGCGTTGCGTTTTATATAATTTAGCTGTTAAATAAATTTCTACACAAGATCTTCATTGCAAGTTTTTATTACGAATATTGCCACCTAAATTTCATCAGTAGGCGTTGCACCTCCCATCATTAATTCAATTCAATTTATTTGCAATTCGTATAACAAGAACTGTGTTCTTTTATAATACAATGTTTAATTCTTTAAAGATAAATATTAAAATAAATAAAATACTACTTATAATAATACTTTCAACTTAATTAAAACAGAGAAACAAAGAAAAAAAATAAAAGGTTTCGATTTATCAAAAATAAAGATTTAGAAAAATTATTAAATAACAATATTAAATAGAGAGAGAACTGGTTAAATTATTGTGAAAAGTAATCAAAAATGGTACATTTAAACCTAAAATATAATAAATTTTTCTGACCACACTGTTTACGTGATCAACGCATGTCAGGGAGGAGTTTAAGTGAAAACCAAAACTAACTGTATTATAATCTAATTTTAATTTAGTTTTGCCTATGAATAGATTAGGGATGTCTTCAGAACAGACTTTATTTTTCGAAATCAGTAAAATGTAAGACTTGGCTGCATTAAGTTTAAGACAATTACTTATAGCCCAATTATTAATCGAGTCCAGATCCTCATTCAAACGACAACTTAAGTCCTCCAAGAGACCAGTTCGACTAGATAGATATAATTGTAAATCATCAGCATAGGCATGCATGGATGCATGCTTACAAGTGGAAAAAATGTCATTGACAAAAATAGTAAAGAGCAGCGGTCCAAGCACTGATCCCTGGAGTACCCCACTATAGACAAGTTTGTACGCCGAATATTTATTCCCAATTTTAACTCTTTGTGACCTGAACGACAGATAGCTATGTAAGAGACAGACAGGCTTCACTCACTTTAGACAAACAAGATAGTATACTGATTGGCCTGAATTCATTAGGTTCACTTGCGGTTTGTTTCTTTGCAACAGGCGTTACCAAAGCAACTTTCCAAGAGTGAGGAAACATGGAGGTAGTAAAACAATGATTTAAAATGTGCGTGAAGGGGCTGAGGATATGAACTAGAAATAACTTTATAAATTTCAGAGATATTCCATCTTCACCAATGGCATTTGACTTTAATTTCATAAGACACTTCTCAACATCATCTTCAGTGACAGCTAAGAACTGAAAATTAAGCGGAGTAGAATCACCCGAGAAACTAAAGTTACAATTATCAGAAGCAATATCAGCAGGATCAACATTACATTCAGTGGTACATTTCGTTCTTATACCCAAGGCTTCCAAGTTCTTCCATAGAACTTTGGACGGAAGAGATGAATCTAATTTTGCAGAACAAAATTTTTTTTTAGACTGCCTAGTTACCAAAACGGAGGTATTTCTGGCAATTCTAAAATATTCCCAGTTTTCCGCCGTAGGATTCCTCCTCCACCGATTATGCAACTGATTTCGTTTTTTAATGGATTTCTGAACGCAAGAAAAGAAACAAGGACATGATTTATTTTTTACTGTGACAGATCGAACTGAAACATACCCAGCAAAACATGACTGACCATATTGAATTATGAACTGTCCCGTATTACAGACACTATCAAAAAAATTTATAAATTTACTAACACATTAAAATTACTTATTCCCCTTTGTCAACAAGAAAGAGTTAAGCATACGATTTGATAGATTTTCAATATTGCTTTTCATTTTTAAAACTTTATAGAAAGCAAAACGTCAACCAAATACAAAAAATAAAAAAAAATTCATGATGCTCACTATTTTTATTGAATCAAAAGGAAAATCATTCACATTGGTAAGAAATAATTTTGCAATCATATCTAACATCGATTAGTAATATTTTGATGTTTCACAGATAAATACTAAGCCACATAAGTCGCAGCAGCTTCAAACTATATGTTAGAGCTTGCACTGCTGAAATGCTGCTCTTAATCTCACGACTGTCTCAGCGATTTTCCCACTCTTCCGTAGACTTGCTATTAGAAAAATCACAATTATATTTTGTAAATACATACATATGTATTAATGTCGTTGTAAAAACAGCATTTCGTTTAAAAATAATAAATTTGTCAGCTTTTGAATTGTTTTTTTTTCGCCGAGATAAATGTCGTAGAAAAGAATTCGATAGTGAAAGAGACAACTACATTTGTTTGACAAAGACAAATATAAGTGACTTTGATATCACACGCATACTCACACGGATAGGAAAAAGTGGTTAATTTTTCCCGACGCTCTAAGAAAATTAACCGGTAAAATACGAGAACTTTATCGGCCGAATACCAAGTTTTGTAACGGTTAAAGGTTTTGCTGGGTACTTATCAAAAAGGTTATTTACAGTGCTGGTAAAATTTTCTAGCTTTTCATCAACATTTTCTTTAAACCATACTTCATTCCACATAGTGTGGCAAAGCTCGTTATTAAGGGCACATAAATCTATAGATTTAAAATCACGATAGGAAAATGTATTAGAACTTATATTACGAGACAAGTCATGATTGAGCGTACAAAACACTAAGTCATGGTCGGACAACAAATAAATTTGATCAAATAATAACACAGATGATAGATCAGAAACAATATAATAGTCAAGAAGACTAGGAGCAACATTATCTAAAAAAAGCGAGTTGGTACAGTGTTATTAACTATCGACATTCCGACGGATTAAGTACTAAAAATGCTGAAAATTTGGCACAACCAAAAGTTCACTATACAAAGATTGATGCAAATATCAACGAAATGTTAAAGAATGTTCAAAGGCTGAAAATTAATGTTCTTAAAGCATATTACATTTTATAAGACATGTAAAGCCTTCCGCTTTCGCCCGCAATTAACAAAATTGAATAGAAATACTAAGGAGTTTAATTTGTACATTAAAGAAGAATCAACAACGCCAAACCTGAAACCAAAAGAAAGCTGAAACAGTGGATTTATCGTGGCGAATTCGTACCAAAAAAGTTAAAGGTGACATTGTTGGCTAACAAGTTCATATTCAGAACTTCTTTTGGAATCGAATCCAACGATTGCCGGCGAATATTATTTTAATTTTTTGCACCATTTCAAAGATTCTCTTAGAGTAAAAAGCTTCACTTTTGCTGAAGAAAAAAGATATTTTCCAAGGGTATGTCGACGCCATTAGAAAATTTTATGAACTTGAATACGAATTGCTTCCTCACCCATAGTATTTTGACCCAGTGACTTTGTATGTTTTGATGTAATGAAAAATTTTAAAAAAAGCATTGTTGTTTTCAAAAAGATATGGCAACATTTTACACATAAAATATGAGGTAACAATTTATTTTCAGTTACCAAAAATTTCATTGTCATTTAAATTTATAATGCTGCATATTTTTACAAAATCGTTTTATTGTTCTGAGAAGCGATATTACCAAATCATTAACAAAAACTGAGTCAGCCATTTGCTGCTTAACTGGATATCTTAAATGAGGTCAAGTTTGTGCAAATACGTAGTACGATTTTTTTCGAAAAGACTTTTACTTTCGACAACCAACTTCTTTCTATACGATCGAAATGCAGTAAATATTTTTATTTTTAAAAATATTTTTAGCCACGGAATGAAAGTGCTGCTGCTGATGTTTGCATATTTACTAACGTGTTTGAGGTCGAAATTTGAAATTTAAATGCATTTATCTTGTCGTTGCACATTGGTAAAAATATGTTTTTAATGACTGTATGAGTTAATAGAGCGCTAATTATATAGTCATTATAAGAGTATAGTACTAGTTATTAAAATCCAGCAATATATGTAATGGAAAACGGCATGTGCTTTATATATTGTTTGATTCATAAAATAAAGCCATTACTTAGCTTAATTTGCTGCGAAATGAACTTGCTTGAGGAAAAAATTACAAACTTTTGCTTATGCAACTCATTGGGATTTCTGTTATTTCTATTAAAATTCCCATTTTTTTTTTCTTTCAAGCCGATTTTAGCTGACATGCAACGTGTGCATTGCTGCCGCCACGTTATGTTGCAAATTGTTGCATAAATAGTTTTGGTTTAAGCACAGCGGCACGGTCGCAGTAGTAAGAATGTGCTAGTTTCCGCATCCAAGAATAGACAACTTTTGTGGGCATGGAATATTCACGCCTACGTAAAAGTATGCGGGTGTTAATTTGCTGCATTGAACGTGTACAAACAAGTGTTTTAATGGATTTGTTTAGCTTCCGTAAACAACTTGAATTTTTAGCCCACTTTAAGCCTACAACATAAAAGACCTTCAAAATATGTAGTTCTAATGTAGAATTCAAAGGGTTCTTCTATTTTGTATTCATAACAAGGTTAAATTGCTTAGTGTGCTTCCTCTTTATGCAATTTATTTTCTTACATACCCGTAAAGCCACTATATTGCAAACACTGCAAAGCACCTAAAACTATGCAACATAGTTTAGACAATCATTTTATATTTACTGACTAAATAGTCAAGAAATGATTGAATCAAATTGAGATTTTTCGATGTGATTTTTGAAAATTGGTTTGCATTGTAAAATCTTGGAATGAGTATGCTAAAAAAAAATGGAATTTGAAAAAATTCAGAACTGTTGAAAATGTCAATAATGAAAGAAACAGAAACGTGTAGACGATTTGAAAAGAATAAGATCGTATTAAAAAAATGAGTTCAAAATCTTCTCGAAAAAGTTTTCAATAAATGTAATTTAGTGACTGGTTTAATCCCTTTTTGGTTATTGGTTTTTAATAAAAAAGTAAGAAGCATTCAATCCATAAAATTTATCAAATAAAATCAATTTATCAAAACAATTGATTAGATCTGCCATCAGCTAATGTGGAAGTTTCTTTGATATTTTTTAATATTAATTAAAAATTTTTTAAAACTTTGGACTAGCAGTGTTGCAGTACTGAACACAAAATAGGACACTTTTGGCCATTTGGCAAAAACAGAGAATCTATGCTATCGTGCGATTTGTGCACATATGGACGGCAAGAGACTGCTAGGGGAGAGTTAGCATTAGGTTCCAAATATGAAATAGCATACAATAAAGCATTTAGCGACACTGATCTAACTTCTTCATTCTTTGGAAACGTTTAACTGAAAGTGTTATTTATGGTAGTGCAAACATATTCTACACTTACACAAGAAATGGTTTGGAAAAGCTTGGGGCAAAGATTGTTTAAAATTCGACAAGAGGGCTTGGCTTGGACGTTATACTAAGAAATTATTAAACCAAATTTCACACATATATAAAAAATAGTTCCATATAGCATCAGAAAAAAATTTACTTTTTTAAAAGAAAGAGCATGGCACCTCACTTGCAGGCACAACAATTTTTGTTAATTTTCGATAATTGTATGGAAAAGCAAAAAACGAAATCGCACAACTTAACGAATAAAATTATAGTTGCTATGCAGTTGCAGCAATTTTTTTTTGTGTATTGTGCATTTTGAAATGAAAGATTAAGAAGAGCTATTTCGCGAAAAAACTATTTAAACTGTCAAGCGGTAAAAAGAAGCAATTTGAAATAAAACTAGTAAAGGTGTTATCTTCGGCCAGGCCGAAACTCACATACCCTACACTGCATTGAAAGTACTTTTTAAATAAATGTTAAAAAAATGTTGAAGAGGTTGAATAAGTCGAAAATAATGAAGAAAGGTTCAAAAATGTTGAAAAGTGTTGGAAAAAAAATGAAAATGTCAAAAGAATATGGGAAATGTTGAAACAAATAGAATAGAAATGAAAAACATGAAATATGTCACGCCCACTTCTCCAATCCCGCCTACTTTTGTTTCAATAAATGACATTCGTGACTGACATGCACAAACCAAATTTTAGCACAATAGCTTGTATAGTTTGCGATATGTGCCGTTATTATTATTATTAAAATTTAGGGCGGTGACACACCCACTGGTACAATCCAGTCAGATTTTGATCCAGAAATAGCTTTTTATAAACAAACCTCTTACACCAAATTTCAGTATGATTGCACCAATAATTCACTTAAAATAGCACTTACAACTTTATGTTAATGAGAGAGGTGCCACTCCCACTGATGCGATCTTGTCAAGTTTCATTGATTTTCAAAGCTTATAGTAACCGGCACCGCTACACAAAATTTTATGAAGATTACTCTCATAGCACACTATCTATAGCATTAAACGTATTTTGCTTATATGGGAGGTGCCACACCCACCAGCACTATTGTTCCAAAATTTTGCAAGAAGACACTTTCTAGCGAGTATATCTGCGATATTAAATTTCATAGCGATTGCGTTGTTAGTTCTCTTTTTATAACGTTTATAAATATTGTAGGCTGTGCCACGCCCTTCAACATAATTTTCCAGAATATTGAATAAACTTGTATTGATAACTACTTTTAGTGGTATCATCACTAAAATTTTTATGCAAATCGTATGTGCCAATTTGGAGCTATACGAAATCCAAATTTTCAATTGCTAAAAAGTGCCACGCCCACTTTTAGAATTCCGCCCACTTTATGCGAAATTCAAGAATTATAAGATATGTATTCGTCTACCAAATTCCATCACAATATCTTACACGGTTTACAAGCTATGGCGTTATAAAAGTTAAAATTTAGGGCTGTGCCACGCCTATTTAAGAGCCTTTGCAAACTTAAAACCTAGCCTTATCTTAATGTTGTTCTCAGCTTCACCAAATCACCAAGTTTCATCAAAATCGCTGCAACTTTTTTTCCAAATGGACTTGGGTATATTTACATAGAGTATGGGCGGAAGGCGTGGCCATTAACCGATTTCGCCCATTTTTATATGGTAGCAGCTTGCAAGAAGGTGTGACCTGTGTGCCAAATTTCATTGAATTAGCTTGCTTAGTTTTCCCGTAAACTTGATTTCAACAGACAGACATACAGACAGACAGACAGACAGACAGACAGACAGACAGACAGATAGACAGACAGACAGACAGACAGACAGACAAACAGACAGACAGACAGGCAGACAGACAGACAGACAGACAGACAGACAGACAGACAAACAGACAGACAGACAGACAGACAGACAGACAGACGGACATAGCTATATCGACTCAGGTGGTGACGCTGATCAAGAATATATATACTTTTCCATACCTGCCACGCCCCCTTCTATGCGTTACAAACGGAATGACAAAGTGCATATACCCTCTATGTAGGGTATAAAAAGTAGAAAGAGCAATAACGAGTACCAGCATATGCAACGAGTAGGAAACTTAGCCACTTGGTCGTTTTATTGGCACATATATAGCGACTTGGCGAATAAAGCATAACTATTAATTAGCAATGGAAAATCAGTAGATTTAGAGCCTGTTTCCTGTTTTAAAGGTTCCAACATTTAAGTTTTTGTTCCTATTTCCATATCTATTCATTTGTTTTTCTTTCTTCCTTTCTAACAAGTGCGCCAACACAATATGTCCAATGGACACATTGAATAACTTTGATAATACGCCATATATTTCGGAAAGTTGTCTTTTTTATAAGCTAGTCACTTTACAACTTATCGAAATTAGTTTTGGAAAACAAAATCGATTAAGTGACCGCCATTGTTGTTTAGACTCTTTCTGGCATTTTGCATCATAATGGCCTGCGTTTCGGGGAATATCACTGCTATTTCGGGTTAAATGTTGTCTTCAACTTTCTATGGTTTTTGTCATCTTGGCATAAGTTTTACTCTTCAAAAAAAAAAAGACCGGTGAAGTAGAATTTAGGCGTAAGACAACCACGATCAGAGTTAACAGAACTGGTAAAAATTATAATGAATTGATAGACATTTTTATATATAAAATATAAGTACTGCTAAAAATCATCCAGACTATTGTAGCGTTTTTCAGACGGAGGTTGTAGCGTTGGAAGAAGTAGCATCCTGGCTGAGGATGAATGTTGTATACAAAAAGGATAGAAACATTTATTTAGATAGTCAGGCTGCTATCAAATCTCTAGAATCAGTCTTCCTAAACTTATTAGTAGCCTAGCAACGCCGCTCGTCTCTGAATGAGATAGCATTGGCGTTTTAACATTCTGCTGATGAACTAGCTAGGCAGGGGACTACTGCACAAATTTTTCAGGAAAAGAAAGGCGTTGGCACGCCACTTGCAAAATGCAAGATACTGCTTAAAGAAGACATGGTAAAATAATGCTAACAAACGATGGACTCAAGGATCTACTTACAATATAACTAAGCAAATTTGGCCCAAAAAAAATACTAAGCGCACTAAGCACTCGACATAGTGTTTCGTCAGTTTTTGCAGTTATAACTGGCCAATGCCTCATCGGCAGACATGCTGAGAGATTAGGTGTTAGGTCTTTTGACTTCTGTAGAAGTTGTGGAGATGTGGGGGAAGAAGAAAACATCAAAAATTTTCTCTGCTCCTGCTCCGCACTTGCTAGAAAACGAAACACAACATTTGGTTCGTTATTATTTGATGAACTGAATGACTTTAGACGTGTTAGTTTAGGTCAGCTATTTAGTTTTACTACGAAGTCGGGTTGATTCAACAAGAGCGTATAGTCAGACAACCTATGGTAACACAATGGATCACATTTGGTCTAAGTGAGTTGGTTTCGTAGCTGACTGCCTAACCTTACCTAAGTACTGCTACAAAAACGCAAAAATGCTAATAAAAACAGCTTAAACTTTAATAAAAATAAACTGTAGCAGCATCTTTAAAAAATTTTAGAACTTTCTTCTTTTTTTTTTTAAACAAAGCAAAAACAGAAAACCTAAATAAAAAATTCTATGAAATAACAAATAAGAGATGCCCGCAAATAAAAACACTTCAAAATATAAATAAGAAACATCTGTTGAATTTAAATGTTTTTTTTTTTTAATTTAAAAGAAAATAAAATTTTGCACCACAGAGAATTCGAAGTAGGATCACGTTGGTAAAAAAGAAATATTTAATAGCAAATAGCAAATGTTGATTTTACAATGAGCAAACAAATACAGAAATATTATGTTTCCAGAAATAGTATTAGTAATATATTTAAGATTTAAAAATATATCTATCATAGTCAAATAAATTTCTTGTAAGGAAAAAGTGTCAATATATTCCAAAATTTAATTTTATTTCGTCATCACTGTTAGTAAGAAATTATTCGATTATTACGTGACCGAATTTAATGATCTGTGAAGTTTGCAAATAACATACACACAGCTTAGACTGACACAAAACAAAAACAAAAAATAGATTCTCTTCCGATTTATTTGCTCGCTGCCTAGAAATTATATAATTCTTGGGAAAACTATATCAGCAGCTTCTGTTGTCTATTTCTTTGTAAATAGTGCCGATCGGCGAACAATCTACAAAAAAAAAAGCTTTCATCCTTCATACATTTACTATGGAGCGTAATATTTCTGTGTGGTTAATATTTCAAATTTTGCAATAAGACTTTCCAGCTTTTAGGTGAAAAAATCGGGAAAGTATTGATTTTTCATTTGCCTCAATCTAATATATGCATACGAGTATACGTGATTTTTACCAAAATAATATTTTTTTAACAGCTAAGTTCATTGAAACGTTATCAAGTTAAGTAATGAATTAGTTTTTTTGTTTCAACATTTCATAATTTCACGAAAACGATGCTGTTATCTGACAACGTGCGTTGGTTGAAAAGATTTTGTTTTGCTGTTTTCTTTTGAAACAATATAAAGTAAATTGTATAACAACTTTTAAGAGCCTGTTATATACAGACTTTGATCTGCTATTTTAATTGTTTTATAGAAGCGAAGCACATTTTTTTTTCAGTAAACTTAGGGTAGACTATGTAATCCTCAAAGACTTTATATTGCAAAATTTTAAATCGGTGTTGGTTTTGTCTCTTCACGCTTTATTTTTCAAACAATGGCTCTTCATATTATTTTTTAGTTAAATATTCAGATTCATATGTGTGATTATAATAAAACCTTAAACGTCTCAACGGGGCATCAATAAATGATGTCACAGATTTTTGGCTTTTTCTTAAACTCTCACTGAGGACATCATTTATGTATAATGAGTATACCTTGGGAAACGCATTTATTTAAAGATAATAATTTGTTGGTAAAAACAAATGGTTATTAATTTGATACTAAGACTTTGAAAAATTTAAGAGCCGAAATGTCCTATCCGTACCAATGGAACGACCCGGACGATTTTTACTTTTACATATTTTGATATTAAACACAAACTTGTCCTTTTGAAAATATATAAACATAACTCATTAATCGCACGCTTTGCAAAGTAAGAACATTTTGCGGTACATTCATAAGACGATTTCGAATCCAGCCATCTCAAATTGACATAAAACCGATGTCATGTCATTGAAACAAGCCAAATGTCAATTCTAAAAAGCAAATCTAAACCACATTCTATTCCGTAATTTGGCAATATTTTACAATTAGTGTTAAGAATTGTCTAATACTGCGTTGCCTCCTTTTTTGCTTTTGGAATCATTGTGATTTTAAATGTTTTCAAAGGCTTAGGCTATTTACTATGAAGTTAAGTACTGTTGAAATATATCAGATGGAAAGTGGCATTGTGTACTAGCTACCAGAACATCATGCTGATATTGTTTGTGGTTTACGATTACTTTGGCTTGACATTTTCATTACAAGAGCAGCTTTAAATTACTTAGTTTCAACAACACGTTTCAATAGTTAAAATACATTAGGAATATCTTCAACTTACTGGTTCAGCTATTTACAAAATTGTATTGCAAACTAGTAACATAAACTCTCCTGTATTGAGGTAAAAAAGTAATGGGTAAAAAATATTTAATAACTTAGTAATATTATGTCATATATGACTTCATTCTCAATGTATTTTTTGGGTTTTTTAAATATATTTTTAAGTGCGTCTGTATTTAAAAAGAGGCCAATGTCTTTAAACGTGATTTAGAGGTCCTTTGTTGAACATAGATATATTAACAATTGATATTTTACCAATATTTTTAGATTAATGAAGTGTACCTCAATTGAAAGGTCAATTTTAGTGATATATAGCGGCAAGAAGATGTAGCCATTTAATGGAAAATAGTATACAATTGCATACATATCAATAAATGCAAAGTTTCAATAACATTTTCAATGCCAATGTAATATTTTCTGAAACAATATTATGTTTTAGTTTTGACGGCGCCACTGCAGTGCCTCCTGGCTTATTCGTCATTTAACAATCTCTTTAATGGAAAAGATTTGAGAATAAAAATAAAAAAAATGAACATAATTTAGAAAGGCGAACAGAACAGCCCTTGTTCATGTTCGGTTGTTATTAATTTTTTGATGCAATTGTGCTCATTACACTAAACTTCAAAAATTTTCCAACTCAGACAAATTTTTTGATAGCAAAGTTAAGGTTTTCCTATGATCAGTTCAGAGCCTTAAGCATATTTTTACGATTTCTAAAAATTCTTAGCAACTGTACAGTGGGCTCCATTCGCCCACTCCTCATATAATATTCTTAAGCATCAGCAGAACAAGCAATTACTGTTTTATATGTAGTGATTAACGTAAAATATTTAAAAAATCAAGTCAGAAACGCTCATGCACATTCTTTAAATTGCCGAAATATTTAGTAAAATCAATAGACAAAAATTAAGTACTACGTACTGATTATGACAAAATGTTGTATAACAACAACCACTGATAGCATAATTATTGGAATAAATTTTTAATGAGAAAAAATTAAAAAATTTCTAACGAAATCGAAAACATGCGACAGCTGACGCTGTTCTAACAATACGTAACGTATGAGATCACAATTGCTGAAGAAATACTAGTTATTGGCGAAGTGTGAGAGGCGGTAATGCCTTTGATAATAATTATCACTTGGATAATCAAAGTCATACAGCAGGCCGCAAATTGGCAACTTTCAAATGAGCAGCAGCACAATTTGCGTTTGGAGCTTCAACAGGATATCGTAATGATTTGGAGGACTACCTGCTATCGGCGTTTCACTCTTTTCTAACCTTCAGCCACTAAATCAAGAATGCAGACTTGTTGAAATTGGGGTGTTCAGGGTCTTAGATTAATCGACTTGCGGTTTACTTTTCCATTATTTATTAATAGATTCTAAATTTACTTACCTCACTGGGCGACATTGACGACATTTTGTAAGAACTTTTATTTGATTTTTAGCACAGATTTTAAAAAAAAATAAAATTTTATGATTGGTTTTCTTGTTATTTTATACTTTTTCTTATTGTTGACATATCACGAAAAATTTCCTTGTGTTTGACATTTTATTTTGTGTTTGTGTTCGCCTTTGTTTCATTGTCAGTTGAGGAATGACAGTTGCTGATAGCGCAGCTGTCTTTGACAATTTGTTTGAATTTTTTACAGTTTGCTTACGGCAATCACCTTAAGCGCCTAATATAGAAAGTTAAGCTAAAAAAAATTTGAGAAAGCAGGCATTATTGAGGTTAAGTTCGTTTTTTCAGCGCGCGTTTACCACAACGCGTGTTTTAGCATTTCAGCGTTAATAAAACCAACGTTCGTTGATGGTGTGGCTCATTCCTTATAAATTTGTGTTATGTTAGTTAACGCGCGTTGGTAAAACGCTCGTGTGAACCGATCCGTAAGGGTTTGAGAATGCTGAAAAAGCTAAACGTTTGTTTTAAGGTGGAGTGGATATACTAAAAATGATTTCAAAGGTATGTCTTATAGTTAGTTTCTTGCAAGATGTGGTGGCTTACAACTTAAACTAAATTAAATTATTTATAAATTGTAATTATTATAAATTTACTCATTGCGGTTAATATTTTCTTTTTTTCATGGACGAAGAAGACTTTTTTTATAAATCGTCCAAATAAACTGGAAATGTGCTGAAAATTCGCCAAATGTAGTAAATATGCGGCAAGTGTACCGAAGGCACTGAAAACTTGTCGAATGTACTCACGACGAGTTTTCAGGACGCAAATATACTGAAAAAAGTATAAATGCACCGATAATGTTATCACTGACATACATACATTAAAAGGACATAGAGCATTTTTTTTTTAATATACCTAAGTACTCATAAAAATGTTTGTTAATAATACATTTTTCACAAAATAAAACAGTTATTCTAAAAATCAAAATTCCATATGCTTTTACTGTAGCTTATTAAATTGTCTTTTCAATGACAAACGTATTTTCCAAATCAATCTAGCGACTCTGAACTAACAATCGGAATTTACTAAATTTCCACAGTTCACATTCGTAGTTCTGGCTTAGCCCATTCATAATAAAATGTAAAATTCAGGTAGTCCCCGACTTACGACCGTTCGACTTACGACTATTCGCACTTACGACCAATTTTTTTTTCAATTTTTTTCATAGAAAATGCTTAAAATAGTTTCGGGGAATCCCTAAAATATGTATATGAGAAAAAATTTAAAAAAAACAGTAGTATGTACAAGGATTCGATTTATTTCAGTACAAATAATACGTTTGTTTAAGTGAATAATTTTATATCATCCCAAAAATGGCTGGAACCAATAGTACAGTATGTATGTAATATTTTTCTTTAGTTATTTTTTATGAAACTCGACTTACGACTTAATCGACTTACGACCGATGACTATGAACCTATCTCGGTCGTAAGTCGGGGACTACCTGTAATACTGAACAAAAATATCATGACAGTTTGACACGACTCACACGTGTTCTGTAATAAAATTCCTATTCAAATAGTATCTCTAAATTAATGACCTTTTAGTAAAACAAAGCGGATTTTAAGAAAGTTTTAAAAAATATAAGAATTCGCTGCAAAATTGGAGCGTAATATCTTCACATATGTATGTATGCTCCGAAGTGGTTTTGCATAGAAAAATTTAAACTTTAGCTTAAATCAGAGATGGGCACGTAGTTGCACTTTCCGCCCTTATGGCCCGAACCGTTATTCGACCAAAAAACTATTCAAAGAATTTGAACTCAATCGACGCACAGCGTTGACTTGAGTTCAAATGAAAACATAAACAACACATTAGCGACGGTGCCGCAAAGTGCCTCGACGAATGTAGCAATTGTTTTTCAAAAATTTTTTTTCAAGAATCACCCTAATATGATTATACATACATTTTAAGCTTCATCTATATGAAATTAGCTTGTACTTAATATTTAGATGCATGCACGCTCCATAGGTCAAACCTCTCCTGTTTCAACTTGCTATCCGTAATATTACCTTAAAAGATTTGAAACAATATATTAAAAGTTTTCATAAAAAATATCTTTATTAAAAACCTTCTCTATAACTTGCTATTCCCTGCTAATATTTCCCTGACCAAATTCACTGCATGTTTGGCAGTACCCGGAGCTGTAGTTACACCATAACCACCATGTCCATAATTATGAACAATTTGCAAACGTTTGCCATCGCTACGCTCGATAGTTTCTTTTTCAACGCGCACTACAGAACGATGCGGCCTTAGTCCGACCATTTCACGTAACACCTCCGCACGTTTCAAGCTGGGCAACATGTCGAAACAGCGTTCCTTAATTGCCATCGAATCATATTTACAAATATTTAGGTTATAGCTATCATATTGGCGACAACCACCCAAAGTCACAGTCTCGAAACCAGGTATGATATAGGTATCATAATCACCGTAGAAAGCAGTCTTAATCCATGGTGCCTTAACTTTTATCACATGTCCACGTATGGGTACCAATTGTTGATCATTGCATAGTTCTTTAGCGCCCAGACCGGTGCAATTTACTAAGACATCGAAATTTTGCTGAATATCCTCAAAGTTGGTAACATGTTGTCGGCAGATTTTTCCACCAGCAGCAAAGAATCTTAACAAGTAAAAAATATAGTAGAGCTATAAAGTATTAACTGCAAGCATATTAGCTATAGAATGATAAAAGTGTTATCGTATGCCAAATTATATATGTAGACTAATAAAAATCTTATCATGTAATTGGAAATGTATCTTAATTTGGGTATTTTAAATCACATAAATATTTATGATGAATATAAAATATTTGGCATTTTGGCCTTTTGTCGACAGGCATGTTAAAAAAAAGTGAATGATTTATTTATCTATTGTTCCACTTTGGAAATGAGTAGCATATCCTTTAATATCACTCAAACTCCACTTGAGTTTCCCATATGTGAAATCAGACAGCCCTTAATAATCACGGATGTTCAAGGTGCTAAACGTTAGGTTTTCTAAAACAGAGTTACTCGAAATAAAAGACCATGGACGGCGACGAATTTGCTTAGATTAGGTTCAACACCTAATCTAAGCAGCAGGAAAACTTTATTTTTTGAAGAGGCATCTTTCCAAAACTTTTAGTATTTTAATTAGCAAAATTGCTGCCCATGCGGAGGAAAATCCTCATGTGCCATAGAGAAGTCACTGTTTAGCGCACATTATGTTCAGGTGACACCAAATTACCTCTAACAACTTCAAAAACGATGAAGGTCGGACTGTAACAGCCAATGGCTATAGGCACATAATCAATGACTTTTTAGATATAAAGCTTAATATATTGGATTCATAGATATGAGACTTCAGCAGAATGGTGCAACTTGTCACATATCGGGCACAATGTTAGTTGTTTTGGGTGAAAAATTCCGAGGTCGTATTATATGACGTTTTGGTGACATCAATTGACTGGCAGTAGGGCTAGTGCCTTAATTTGGCGATGACCAAGGTATCTTATTCTGCTTGTAGAAAGAGCGGTGCAAGTACAGAAAATGTGTGTATGTTAAGGATTAACCTTAAATTATATATTTATGTACATATATAATATACTCACTTCTTTGATGCATATGGCAAAAATATCTTGCTATCTGTAAGGCAGGTAGTAAAGAAAGATCCATATTTCCAATCACCGTGACAGAGCTTCAATTCTTCTTCAGTTGCTTGACGATAAACAGGTAGCAGTTGTTCAATAAAATGATTCTGTTTTGCATATAAAGTGCAAATTAGTTATGAAAAGAATGACACCATTTTAATAATATGAAAGTTTTAAAATGCAATAATTTAATAGCGACAATAATAAACTTTAACAAATGTTATGAAGAGCATTTAAATTAAAGAATCAACCAATAGAAGGCGCTCCAAGCAGTTGAACATGACTTTCCAAAAATTATAATTTATTACAAATACAGAGAGAACAAAATAATATGATTTTAATTGTTGCGATTAAAAGAGTTATTGCAATAAAAAATTTCAAAAGCTGATTGCTACAAATCTAATCAGTAATGAAATAAATAAGAAGGCAATCTATAACTAATATCTATAAAAACCTTACAAAATTTACTTACACGAACTATTGAAGGACTAGTTGAGGAAAATATGTAGCCGGATAGCTGACATACACCAGCTAAAGGTGCTTCAACAGATCGTCGTATGTTATCCCAATGGTTGAATGCATCAGTAATCCATTGTCTAAAAATATACATAAATAGAAATTATTGTGCTGATAACTTTACAATTGGTTTTCGAAAAGTTCGTTTAAATCTAAATAACGCATTGTTTCCATATGATGTAATAAGAAACAACCTGCCTGCATCGTTCGCAGGATTTATCTAGGAAGCTGACATTCTGGGAGAATTTTCCACGAACCCTATTCTATAATATAAGACTATGCACAATTTCATATTCAGCCACAAAATGGTGTAACAACAGGGGTGGCCTCTCCCATACAAAAAAAAAATATCTGAAACGCTATATCTTTGCACCTATGGCAGTCTTTTTCCACGTTTTAGTAAATCCGTTTTTTCGAAACTCTGTCTGTAGGTTTGAGCTAGAAAGCTCAAATTTGGAGACAAATATTTTTAAGCCCCATGCTCAAACATAAGGAAAAAAAAATGGAGTTCACTCACAAAATTTTCAAAAACCACACCCTAGTATGTGTTAGTAGAAAAATATCGAAAAATTGATTCGATAATACTCATCAGGTTAATATCGACAAATATTAATAAGTCCAAAAATATCGTTGAGGTCAAAAAATCAAACCTTGAATAACGTCGTAAAAGTGCAAAAAGTCTAAAAATTTAGAGCTAATTCCAAAAATTTTCGAATTGTATTGAAAGCATTTATCAAAGAATTTCAAAAAAATGACGAAATGCTAAAAAAATCGATATACATATATGTCAATAAATTCGAAATGTATCGAAAAATTTCGTGAAACGATGAAAAGTGTTGAGTAGTGCCGGAAACTCGAAGAAAATCAATTCATGTTTCGTTGTCAAGAAACGCCGCTAAAGTCGACATATATGTAGTATGCTGGAGCCATGCTAGAAAATGGCAAAATATGTTGAAAACGTCGAAAAATGTTGATAAAGTCGATAAATGTAGAATTTGCGAAATACTTATATAAAAAATGTTAGGCTAAAAAATATACAAAAAAAATATGTAAGGTAAAATATTTATAGTATGTTATATCCACTGTGATCAGGGTTGCCAATTGGAAGTAAAATAATTTTTTATGGATTAAAAAAAAATGTCACACATTTTGTCCATAAAAAGAAGGTTGCTGACCATAAAAAATTTTTTTTTTTTCAATAAAATTTATGTATTTTAATAATTTAGTTTTTTTCTGTAGGCCGATAATTAACCATTTCCAACATGCTAACCCTATCTGTGATACTATTTGAAAGCATATCAGCCAATTCACTTCAGTATAGATTTTCTACGATACCCGCGAGTACATATCTGTGGACATTTAACAAAACAACCTCTTTCGATCTACGGTAATAATTCAATGGAGCGTAAGTCTTGCGTTGAAGCAAAGAGTTTATGCTGTATTGAATTATTGCCGTAGATCGAAAGAGTTAGTTTTGACAAATGTCCACAGATATGTTAACACATCAATATGGCACAATTCGAACATGCTTTTGGCTTGAAAACTACAACAATTCATACTTACTGTGTCACTTCTTTTGATGGTCCCATAAAACTTGTGCCTGGACGAAAAATTCCCGCTGCCACATAACTTGTGGTGTCTTCATTAAAACGATCAGCAATAATGGAAACTTGTGCATTTGGAAATTTCTCCTGCAATTCCAAGGCAGTAGTAAGTCCAATGATACCACATCCTAAGACGCCAAAACTCATGTTGACTCAATTTAAATGAAAATTTTCCGCTACAAACGTCTTCCTGCACAACTGATAATCGACTGGCTTGAGGCATAAGCGAATGTTTTGCAGTTGTATCTCAAGTTGAGTTCTTTGTTAGTTGATTTACTTAATTGATTATGTGATTACTTGTAAATATCAATGCATTTTTGATAAGCACTCCAGCAGATTGCTCGGTGTATGTAGCAAAAGTTTCAATTTTCAATTCATTTCACTGTTATCACTGTCAGCTGTAAAAATAAACTTTTTATTGTCATTTTGTTTAGCTACGTACTCGTAGTATATGTATCTAAAAAAAATAAACAAAACATTTTAAAATTACAAAAGCAAAAGCTTTTACATTGCCTAGGTTATGCAAGAAACAGCTTTTATCTATGTTAGCTAAGCTTTTTGGCAATTCCATGCGAAGTGGAATTTATTTATTATGTATCTAAAATATTAATAGACGAAAATTTACCGTCAAGGCCTAAGGTTTTTTATAAGAACACTGCCGATCAGCGTTTTTTTTTCAAATACGAATTTAGTGTCATACTTATTGCCGTTTCTTCTTGAATTGTCCGTCTATGTTTCTGTAATAAATCGAGTGTTTTCACTGACTGTACTGAACAGTCAACTCAGTAAAATAATAGCAAACTATTTTCTCTTCCGATGAAACACAACAAAAAAGTTCATTTTGTCTCGTCAAGAAAGATAGAGACAAAGAGCCTCCATGAAGCTTTCAGGATACTGTTTGTACGAATATTCACCAAGCACAAGGCAAGGAAACCCGGGTTCAAATTTGGCAGCAATCCATCAACATTCGTTTCTTTTAACTTTCTTTTATTTTTTTTTTCAAATTCAAGCGTATTAAAAAAATAGCAAAAAAAAATTTGTAAAAATTCGTGGAAACTCGGAGATTTGTTAATAAATGATCCAGCTGATCCCGCAACGTGGATTTTGAATGACATATATCATAAACTTCAAGATTATAAGACTACTGACTGCAATAAAATAAAATATTTGCTCTCAGAAAGTGGCATTTTATTGATTGATGAAGTTTTGTGGGGGGGGGGAGGAGAGTAGTATTCATCATAGGCAAATTTCATCCGGGCCTGTCCTTCGCAGATATTACGTTTGTTGTGGCAGGTTGACTTAGTATTTTTTTTAACATTTACAAGCACAAAGAAATTTAAATTTCCATTGAAAAACGCAAAGCAAATTGACAAAAAAGATAGACAAGATAGACAAGAATTTCTTTCACAGAATTTCTCAGTGAAGTGGGTGGGCCTTCTGAAGAAAAACATCCCATATACATATTTTGGTAGCTTCTGATCGATATTGCCATTTTGACACATCCGTTCACTTAGGGTTGCCAAGTTAACAAAGAAGGAATTCTCGGCCCTCCCAAAATAAAATAGTTTTTCCTCAAAATAGGAATTGTTTTGGAGGAAAAACAGCTGATGATTTTTTTTTTGATAAGCAATATTAGAATGAAAAATAAAAGTTCTGAGTGGTACATTCAATTTTTGTTGTGAGAAAAACCTGATGACCTTTTCTTTGCTCATAAAAAAAAATTGAGGACATGTAATTTCCGGAAATTTCCGACTTTTACAGAATGTTTTCAATTCCAACCGGGTCCCCAGCTTTGATATGAAATTTCGGGCTTGGCCGGGTCAAACCAGGCCACTTGGCAACCTTGCTTTCACCTGATGTCGTTAACTTAAGTAGTGTTTTACTTAAATGTCTTAAGAAGAATATTTTATTCACATTAATATTAAGTAAAGCAAACTAAAAATAGAATTATTAAATATTTATTTGACTCAACCAAATATTTTTTAGCTACTATAACTTATACAAATAACACTTTCCAATTTTGACCAGCGTTAATTTATTAATTTTTCAATCTTTGAATGAAACTCTTAATGTAATATTTTTCTGATTTAAACCATACCGTCAGCTGTCAAATTTTCATGCGTAAGTCCATTGAAAAGTATGGGTTTTCAATCAAAAGCACAAGAAGTAAAGCTTTCCGTAGGAAAAATCATAGTAAAATAAATATGGCTGCCAGCAATATGACAAGCAGGAGGAAACGTGTACGCATGACAGTGAAGCGAAAACTGAAAAAAAGCTTCGTACACAGAATTCGCTGTGTGAAAGTGGAGAGCATCAACGAATGAGAAGAAGAAAACGGTAAGAATTTTTCCACATCGATTTTCAGGCACATTCAAGATTTTCAAGCGATAAACGTTACAGTTACAGTAATATTTATACAGTTATACCAACAGAAAAATTTTAGTAAAATTTTTTTGTTTTTCTTCAATGAAAATAACTTTGCCATAAGGTTCGCCGCGATAAGTGCAATAGAGAGATACCAAAGAAAAAAGAAAAATATAACAAAGTTCCATTAGTATCCTTGCAATTTATGAAAAAATCACTGCTACCAAGAGAGTTTTATTTAATTGAAAATTAAAGAAATTAAAGAAATTAAAAAAATTAAAAAGCAAAAATAGTGAAAAATAATAAAAAAGAAGAAAGAATATAAGCAAGAAAACCTTTCAAATAGCAGTTAACTAAGCGAATTCACTACGGAATTTAACTAAGTAGCTACAAGAGAACCACACACGCCAAAGCATATGTTTATTGTCACATAAAAAAATTCAATTGTTATATCCTGAAAAGTGTAAATTACTGCTGAAAGTCTTACCGTATTGTATTGAAGCAAAAGAAAAAAAAAGCATGAAACATTAAAAACCCAGCCAAGCAACATCTGGTGAAAACTCTGCAAAGGATACCTAGGGCTATTTTTAGTTAAAAAATATCGATTTATGTATAGCTAAACGCGACGTTTGTATTGTAGTTGTATGTGAAAAAAAATTACAGCATTTTCTAGTGATTTTGCTACTGAACCAAACCCACACGCCCCCCCGCCCCCTTTTTACTTAACACATATGCACACCTAAAGTGGTTAAATTGTTATTTATCACCAGCCGTTGTGATCAAAGTGCAAAAGACTTCTCGTGTCCTTATAACGTGTAGTTAAAATAATAAAAAAAACAGAATTCTTCAGTTAATTACAGAAAAAACGAAAAATTACGAATTCACGGTGCCATTGTATTGCAGTAACTTAAAACTTTTCTTCAGCAACAAAAAGCTGTGTTAGCCCAGTTACGACTTGCCCTCATTTCTTTTGCCGCAAGCAACATTTAACGCTACCACTATCACTAATTTCATTACCTAAAACCACCTTAATAGCAAAAAAGTAAGTATAGTTTTTATTTCTTTCTTTTTCTAGTTAGCTACATATAATTTTCAACTGTTTCATCTCTGCAAACATTCATCTTAAATTTTTTTTTTGTTTTCTCAACTCATATGCGAGTCGTGTACACATTAAAAGTTGGTTGGTAATTTGGCGTTTTTATCACAAAGTTTTCTATATTTCATCATTTTATGTGTACAACAAAGTAGATAATAATTTTGCATTGGGGGAAAAAATGTATCAATTGAGTTCCAAGAAATACCTACGCATTTCCCTTGTTTTTTTTGGTATTTAGCCAACTACCTCAATCTCTTGTTATTTGAATGTTAATAGAAAATTATGTACCAATGTCATTATGTTAATATTTAATGAGCAATTTTGTATCGACCTAATTTTAATGACTTGGCATAAAAATATCATTAAGATTAAAGGTACTGTAGGGATTAAGAATATGAAAACGTTGTCAGAAGTATTGGTGGGAAAGTGTTATGGCATTAATTTTGTGATGCTGTAAGGGATAAAGAGTCTTTATATATTTTAATTACGATAACAGAGGAAGTCTTTTAGTGCCAATAGATAATCAATAGATCGTGTACATATACTTTCTAAAAACAGTGTTACTTTATCAGCATGGCGGCTTGGATATTGAAAATAATAGCTAATAGCTGCTGACTTCTATAAAAAGTCTTGTGGACAGGGTTACTAAGTGACCAGGAATTAATTTCATCTCGAAGTCGTGCTCCTGTCAAAGGTATACTATTACCTCTGAATTAAGCTGAAATTAGACTTGATGTTTTTGTGAATTGAATTTTAACGTACAAACAGAAAAAATAAAACAGAAAACGTAATTACCGTTTTTTTAAAAAAAGTAAAAAAAAAATATGTTAGAGGACAACTTTTCTCACATTTCTCGAATTAATTGTTGTATTGCAGATCAAAAACGAAAAAAAGAACAAGAACAAAAACAAAAACCGAAAGTTTTTCGCATGTAACATAAGAATTATTTATTTTTGACAAGGCCGGATTGCTTCTGTACGACTTGGTAACCCTGCTTGAGGTTTTAATTGAAAAAGACAATAAAATAATTTTTGTTTAAAGAAAATTATAGGAATAACAAATAGATCGAGCATCAGTAATATTTATCACACTTCCAACCATTGGCAGTTCTACAAATAAATCATATTTTTTTTAAATACGGTTTTGCTTTAAATCATGGATGGACAACATTTTGATAGTAAGAGCCACTTTTAACAAAAGCAATAAAAACAACAACAGAAAAAATCAATTCCAAGGATCAAACAAGAACAACATATGAAAGAAATAAAAGTACACTGATCAAACGAAACGAGCGAAGCTCTCCTTAACATGCGCATTGTTGTTTTCATATTCGTTCTTTTGCTTCAGTTTTTTTCTGAATGAAGCAGCAATAACAATAATACAGGGTGTTTTTTTTAGAGGTTTGTTTTTCGAATAGAGATAAAACTGGCATTTAATGGTCAAATCTGGCAACTCTAATGTCATTTATGTTCAATTTGGTTTGCCATTTTATTATGAACAGGTTGACAAAAGAACAACGCTTGCAAATCGTGCAATTTATTTCGAAAATAATGGTTCAGTTCGCGAAGTTTACCGCAAGCTCCGTCCATTTTATGGTCGACATAATCGTCCATCAGAGCAATTAATTCGGTTAACCATGGATCGTTTTCGCCCTACGTTTACTCTATGTGATAACACGCATCCGCAGAGACGTCGAACAGTGCGCACCGAAGAAACAATTGCCGCTGTAGAGCAAAATGTTGAAGAGGACCCGAATGAATCGATTCGCCACCGTGCACAGCAATTGGAGCTTTGTCCATCAACTTTATGGAAGATTTTGCGCAAAGATCTTGGCTTGCGACCTTACAAGATCCAGCTTGTGCAAGAATTAAAGCCGCGAGACCATGCAATGCGTCGTGATTTTGGTGTATGGGCCGAAAATGAGATTGATCTCGATGCTGATTTTCATCGCAAAATTTTGTTCAGTGATAAGGCTCATTTTTGGTTGAATGGCTACGTCAACAAGCAAAATTGCCGCATTTGGAGTGAAGAGAATCCACATGAGACCCTTGAGACGCCATTACATCCACAAAAACTGACTGTTTGGTGTGCTCTATGGGCTGGTGGAGTCATTGGGCCATACTTCTTCGAAATAATGCTGGAGAGTCAGTTACCGTTAATGGAGACCGGTATAGAGCCATGATAACCGACTATTTTGTTCCCGAATTGGATGGCATGAATGTGGATGAGTTGTGGTTAAAACAAGACGGCGCTACATGCCACACAGCGCACGTCACAATCGATTTATTGAAGGAAACATTCGATGAGCGCATAATTTCGCGGAATCGACCTGTCAATTGGCCACCAAGATCGTGTGATTTGACACCATTGGATTATTTTCTTTGGGGATATGTGAAGTCGCTCGTCTACGCCAACAAACCAGAAACGTTAGGGGACTTGGAAGCCAACATTCGTGGCGTTATTGCCGACATACGGCCCCATGTGCTCGAAAAAGTGATTCAAAATTGGACCTGTAGAATTGGCTTTATTCGAGCCAGCCGCGGTGGCCACATGCCCAAAATCATATTTAAACATTAATGGCATAAAATTATCCTTCCAATAAAGCCAAATTGATGGACATTAAAACGATTTTCTTGTGTTTTATTTCAATTCGAAGCTCTATACCTCTAAAAAAAACACCCTTTACGAGTGTATTGCAGTGGTGAATGCGTGTGTTTGTTGTTTTTTTTGTTCTTATTTTTCCAAGAAAAATTACGTGTTTGGTGTAATGAGCCACAGTTGGCTTATTTTGCCTATCGCTGCTTTATATTAAAATTTTTATAATTATGATAGTTATTATTAGTTGAGTTTTTGGCTAAGAACTCTTGCATAATGATGGCTTTATGGGATGGTGTAAATTCAATGATTTGTCGTTTCATAAATATGGGCGTTTTTGGCGGAATTCTCACGAAGCTATAATCGAAGAAAATGCAATTTCGGGTACACAGAATTGTAAACAAATATCAAGTTAATTTGAATATTCTTAAATAGCTGTAAGAGACCAAATTCAATGCTTTATTTTTGTATACTCGGAAAG
Organism: Meiosimyza decipiens; assembly: GCA_963680825.1. NCBI lineage: Eukaryota > Metazoa > Arthropoda > Insecta > Diptera > Lauxaniidae > Meiosimyza > Meiosimyza decipiens. The sequence goes on from OY804261.1 coordinate 63,834,555, forward strand.
ATAGCAAACCACTTGATCTCGTTATCCTTACTATTTTTAAAAAAATGTATGTTACTGTTGCTTTCATTTAGGTTCTCCATTTGAAAACCGTACAAAGAAAACGATTTAATTATGTGCAGTAAGATTTGGTAATAATTAACAAATTTGGTATAAGTAAACATGCCACATATTCCACACAGCTGAATAGTATTATTGGATTTATTATGTCATATACCTAGTAATAATAATCGAATCATATTATGGTACAAAAAATTTTCTTTTGTTGCAGAATGGCACTTGTTTATAATAATCGAATCATACATTTGGCAGAAGAATATTGCTTTGTGGCAAACGTATACATTTTGTAATATTGTAGTATCGATTAACCTAATAAAAGCGATGTGGAAAAATTTTAAAATATCGATGCTTCATAAATCGATGTTTTCCAATATAAACACATCCCAAATTGTCGTTGGTATTTGCAGCTATAAAATCTCGTTGTTTGTTCGATATAAATTCAACCAGTTTTTATGAAATATGGCTTACTGTCCGTAATTTGGTTTAACTTTAAAGAAAGTACAGTTACGTGCATAGTAAGGGTGGCCCTCATACAAACATATTTTTAAAAAAACATTTTCACAAAGACCACTTACTCGATGCACATGGAATTCACACCACGTGTCTTTTATATTAAGGGGAATTGATCAAGCCATAAAACTATTATTTATAATATAATTTACATCATGGCTTAGAAAAATGGGCCATGACGCGCCCTCCGAAATCAAAGTCATCATATCTCAACAACTACTTGACGCTGATGAATAGTACTTGATAGAAAAGTTAAGAGCAAAAGTGAGTTTCACTGGAAAAATAGACAGCCTCACTTTTACATTCCATGAGTTTATACCATATCACGTTACCCACCGTAAAGGGCAGGACATCGTTTGCCGGGACAGCTAGTATATTTATATTGTCTACCAAACAAAATACTTAAGTAATCTAACTCGTATATTTATATATATATGTAGAGGTTCATATTACATTCATATGAATTTGAAATGAAATCAATAAAAAATACTCGACAAAATATCTTTAATTCACTCACGCAAATATCATGTTCATCCCAATCGCGTATTTTAATAGGCCGGAGCACCTCCCTTACTTTAAAGTATTTTGCAAGCACTTGAATTGATTTACAAATGGTTTAAACAAAGTACTAAGCAGATAAAAAGATAGCGATATTAAACAAGAGGGTGTGGCACGTCAAAGCTAAATAATTAAAATACTTTACTGAGAGAGTCTTATGAGGTTATGCAACAAAATTTCACTCTGGAAATTATCTGGAAAAGCAATAAAAAAGAGACTCGGAAGCGTGGCCGTAACGAAAAAAGCTTAAAATTGATATAAATAGAGCATTTTAAGTAAATGCGTTAAAATTCAGTATGAAAATTTTTGTGTTGGCCTTTTAGTTTGGAGAAATGAGCATGGCACCTTTCAATCAAACGAAAAAATATTAATTGGCACAACGATTTTGAACTTTCGTTCCAGAGGTCAGGTGTTCATTGACATTACATCACTTGAAATACGAAAAAATAGCCCAAGAACTGAAAAAGATTGAAAACTGTGACAGTTCGGCCCAGTTGGTAGTTGAGTAAAGAATGTAGTTTTCGATAGCGAGTGGGAATGAAAAGAGCTTGGACGATCACTGGAAATATTGTTAGAATTGAGTCTTAAACCTTTAAATGAAGTAACTTCTTTAAAACAAAACTCCTTAGAGCAGTGGGGGAAACCACGCCCTACGCTAGCGTTAATGTATAAATTGTCAAATGAATAAATGGCAATGACAGCTACTAATCCTTGAAAGAGGCTTTTTTCCACTGGAAGAAATATTGCAAAAAATATAACGAATCGGGATAGTTTTTCAACGAAATTATTTATACCGTTTTGATTTTGAATAAAAATATTTTTTTTTTCCCAAATGTAAAATAAACTTAGTCTGTACCTAAGTAATACCATTTAAAATAATTATTATTTTTCTCAACAAGCAAACATTCAACACATCTGATATTTGATATTAAAATAATACTCGCATTTGAAAATTTTTATTAAATACCAAACGCTTAAAAGTATCGATACCAAAACATCGAATGAGCACTAATCGCTCTAAGCTTAGAAAGGCCAAATATTCAGTGGATTTGGAATATCTGCTATTGACACAATCCTGTAAAGGGTGTTTTTTTAGAGGTATAGAGCTTTGAATTAAAATAAAACACAAGAAAATCGTTTTAATGTCCATCAATTTGGCTTTATTGGAAGGATAATTTTATGCCATTAATGTTTAAATATGATTTCGGGCATGTGGCCGCCGCGGCTGGCTCGAATAAAGCCAATTCTACAGGTCCAATTTTGAACCACTTTTTCGAGCATATGGGGCCGTATGTCGGCAATAACGCCACGAATGTTGGCTTCCAAGTCCCCTAACGTTTCTGGTTTGTTGGCGTAGACGAGCGACTTCACATATCCCCAAAGAAAATAATCCAATGGTGTCAAATCACATCTTGGTGGCCAATTGACAGGTCCATTCCGCGAAATTATGCGCTCATCGAATGTTTCCTTCAATAAATCGATTGTGACGTGCGCTGTGTGGCATGTAGCGCCGTCTTGTTGGAACCACAACTCATCCACATTCATGCCATCCAATTCGGGAACAAAATAGTCGGTTATCATGGCTCTATACCGGTCTCCATTAACGGTAACTGACTCTCCAGCATTATTTCGGAAGAAATAACTCCACCAGCCCATAGAGCACACCAAACAGTCAGTTTTTGTGGATGTAATGGCGTCTCAAGGGTCTCATGTGGATTCTCTTCACTCCAAATGCGGCAATTTTGCTTGTTGACGTAGCCATTCAACCAAAAATGAGCCTCATCACTGAACAAAATTTTGCGATGAAAATCAGCATCGAGATCAATCTCATTTTCGGCCCATACACCAAAATCACGACGCATTGCATGGTCTCGCGGCTTTAATTCTTGCACAAGCTGGATCTTGTAAGGTCGCAAGCCAAGATCTTTGCGCAAAATCTTCCATAAAGTTGATGGACAAAGCTCCAATTGCTGTGCACGGTGGCGAATCGATTCATTCGGGTCCTCTTCAACATTTTGCTCTACAGCGGCAATTGTTTCTTCGGTGCGCACTGTTCGACGTCTCTGCGGATGCGTATTATCACATAGAGTAAACGTAGTGCGAAAACGATCCATGGTTAACCCAATTAATTGCTCTGATGGACGATTATGTCGACCATAAAATGGACGGAGCTTGCGGTAAACTTCGCGAACTGAACCATTATTTTCGAAATAAATTTGCACGATTTGCAAGCGTTGTTCTTTTGTCAACCTGTTTATAATGAAATGGCAAACCAAACTGAACATAAATGACATTAGAGTTGCCAGATTTGACCATAAAATGCTAGTTTTATCTCTATTCGAAAAACAAACCTCTAAAAAAAACACCCTTTACTTTGTCGCCAGCTATTTGATTATAATTTAGTTATCATCACCAACAGCGACAGCAGTCGCCATAGCAGCAACAGTAGCTGAACAATAATCATCACAAATTCTTCAACATCAACAGCATCAGCTCCATCGTCATCACCATCAGCCACAGCAGTTGCTGTCATCATTATTCCTTTTCATGGAAATATTGATTTTATGATATTGTGGTTGTTGTGGTTGTTTTTTTTTTTGTATATTTGTGTTTTTTACTTTTAAGTTGTTGTTAGTATTGTGTTCTTTATCTTCTCTTACATAAAATATTCTCATCCTTTATCATTCCTTTGCGCTGCACAAATACATAATTTAACGTTTATGCAACATTATGGTCTTTTAACGGTTTCTTTATTTGTGTCCTTTTTTTTTTAGTTTTAGTTGTTTTTGTTTGTTTTGAAACCTGCCATTTGCAGCACGACCCCCTAAGGCAATACGATGAGCAAGCAGCTTTTGCGTGATGGATCACCCAAGCATGTGAAGTGAAAGCATTTCTTATTAGGTAGATTTGTCTGTCAGTTGTTGTTTACTTGTCAATTTGTGAAATGTAGATTTGCTTCATTGTTTTTCTGTTTCGTTAAAGTTGTTGTATTTTTATAAAATAATAAAGTTTTATGATAGCCTTGAAGAAATAATAAAGTTAAATTTTTGTTTTTTCAAATATCAAATTATCACTGCTATTCTTCGAACCAAATGTAATTTTAACCAAATTGTATTGTTCACAGGTAACTGGGCACTAAGCACAACTTTTGAAATGTGTTAATGGAAGGAGTTGAGAGTAAAGAAGCCATGTTTAATTTTTTCTAGCTTTTTGATGTTTTTCGAAAACTTCGAAATGTGTACAGTACTTAAATATCTGATTTTGCTATATTCTAAGCTCTTAAAAAGAAGCATTGCTATTCAATCGGTTTTTGACGGAGATCTTAGTTTTCTTAGATCAGCTCTATAATTAAATTGTCAGAACTCCCAAAACGAAATAAAAATTCCATAAAAGTATAGAACTATAGTCATATTGATAAGTGCACCACCTTTGCGATGGTTAAACTACTCTACAAAATAATAATTTTTGACGCAGAACTGGAAAGACCTGTACTAAAATTCCTTGAATGGTTTCAGTCTGCCAAACATGATAATCATATGGTATGAAAAGATATGGGAAATTCTATTAAAATGAAGTTACCTTGCAGATTATTTTGAAATAATAGATTTATATTTCTAATTAGCTGTCCTGGCAGTCGTTGTTCTGCCCTTTACTGTAAGTGTCGCGATGTTGTTTGAACTCATGTTATGGGATGTTAAAGCGAAAGATGGCAGACGTTGTTATGTCTTTACTGGTAGGTGGGGTGATGACTTTAATTTGTTATATTCTTTGTCTTTTATACGTTCCAAGTCTCATTCATATGCATCAAATAGTTACTGATAAATACAAAATGTTGTTATATTCGCGTATGAGAGGCGTGGTATCGCCCATTTTTCATTTGAAACTTTCTTTTACCCATACCTTTTATATCAAGTCCCATTCATTTGAGTCCAAGCAGTTGATGAGCCATGATGAATTTGATTTTAGAGAGCGTGTCATCTCTCATTTTTCTAAACCAAACTTTGCAAAAAATTATCCAAGAAGCTTTTTAAAAACAATTATGAAATCTTCGTGAAAAAGGCCAATCTAAGTATGCACCTTAAATAAGATTTTAACAGCCTTAACTGTGCCTCTTAACACAAAATCCACATGACGTAAGCTTCATGTGAATCGATTAAGTGGTCTTTGTGAAAATGCTATTATTATAATATTTTTGTGTAAGAGCCACCCTAAATAAAAGTTGTATGTGAATTAATTTGGGATATTTAAATAAAAAGTTTAAAAATAATAAATTAGTAAAAATAATGCACCATAAATCATTGAAAACTGCATTTTACTTTTTGTCAAACAGAACAAACGCCAATGCTTGGAAATCGGTTAAGAAATGATAAAGCTATGAGTTTTTAACACGAGGAAAATTGGGCTCTACTGCACCCCTTTCTCCGACTTAAAAACAAAAATAAATATCCCAAAATATTGTTGTTTGATCAAAGGAATCAAATATATAAAATATCATGCAAATCGTTGACTTTGTGCTGGGCTGACTTTTTCTTTAACTGTGAAAGGGGCGCTAAACTGTAGGAAGAATAACCATTTGCTGCACACGCTTTAGCTTGACAGACTGTAAAATACAGTGCAGTCGCGCTAACGTGGACACCGTCTAACGTGAACAACGCGGTATCGTGAATGAAATAAATTTAGCACTGGCTACCTCGTAATATGCAAGTGGCTGTTAATTTATTTTTTTATTTATATTTTTTTTTAGTTTATAAAGAAGTTTTCTGATTTTTTTAAAGTTTTTAATGTTGCAAATTATATGAAGAATAAAACTTTGATGCATAGCAGCATCTGCGCTGTTTAAATTTTGGTTTAAATTTTCATGTTCGCTAACGTTAACAATTTCGCTAGCGTGAACAACCTTGGTTTTAATTAGTTCACGTTACCACAACTGCACTGTAATTTCACTACTTTGTGAGTTTTTTGCATAAATGCTCTTGCAAATTGTTTACGAGATGGTTTTACCCTAATTCTCTTAAGCATTGTGCATGGGAATTCCATTAAAAATACAATACATCAGTGCAGTAGTGTATATTTAGGTCAGGTCTATTTAAATAACCTAGATACAATCAAAATCAGATTTCGTTTATCTTTTATTTCTACTTGATTTAACCAAAAAAAAAAGTTAGCCCGCACAATGGAGAATTTATTGAGTGGAAATTAAAATATGTTATAAAATATACATGCGCATGTATGTGTTTGCTATATTAGGGTTTGCGTTATATCCCGAATTGTGTTTTGAACATGAGCGCCCGTATATTGAAACCTTATTTTCCCAAAACATAAATTTACTTCATTGGCTTTTAAAATTATAAAAGACATAGAAAGTAATATTATAAATAGTTAGTTAACTGAATTACAAAGAGGCTTCAAAGCATTTAACCTGCATATAAATTTGCACAATAAAGTTTATTTTCAAAGCATTCCAACTTGCTTTGCTGATGTACCTTTTTTGTATGAACATTTTATTAATTTTTTTTTAGTATTTTTTCATTTCCGGTTGAGAGAAATTTCTTGGTTTTTAATCAGTACATAAACTGTTTACTGCTTTTCAAGTGGCTGCGGTTTTTGAAATTCTTAGATATTCCGGAATTAAGAATGCGCAATTAATTTTTATTTTTCTGCTTATGGCTTTATTTTTCTATTTTTCTGTGTTCTTTTTTTTTAACTAAAAGGTAGATAAGTGGTTATTGTAGCATTAAAACTAACGTATTTTTTTACAGAAGTTGATACTGAAAGCGTCTATTTGCCACATTTCAATAGCAAATATTTTTCCTTGAAGTGTGCGAATTTCAGCAGATGTTTTTATATCCGTTGTCGCAGTATTGCAACAAAATAATATGTATGTATTTCTTTTATGTCGGATATCAATTTTCCTTTTTTTCTCATACCTTATGGATGTGTCTGCTATTTTAACTTCATTCCGATTTTGCAAAATATTAGGAATTGCGTCCAGAAAGACTAATCAGTCATTGGCACTGTTCCGAAAATAAAAATCAATTGGTCTATCAACTACGAAAATGTTGCTTATTTTCAGACCAAACTTAAAACTTTTCAAATGAATAAAAGTTTTTAAAAAAATTTTGAAAAAAATTCTAATTTTAAAGCTTGAAAACCTCATAGGAATATAGATTTTGAAATTGTTCGGCATTTTTTTTTAAAAAGTGCATACGTTTTGAAAACGAAGACATTAAAAAAAAATAAAAATTTGGTTGATTATTTGCGGAGTTGTGAGCATCCTTAGAGCATCCTTGCCATAAATCGTGCACGTGAGATGAGTTTTGTGGAGGCCCGTGAGGAGATAACGGATATAAGAAGAAGAAGGAAAACATTTAAAAAACAGAAACGTAATTTTGAATGGTTTGATAAAAGAATTGAAAAAAATCTTTACGGATAGTTTCAACCAGAAGTAAAAGAAAAAAAAAAAATTCAAAACAAATCCCAGATGCAAAAGAGGACCTTTATGTTTTGGCATCATATGATATATGGCATCAACTTCACTTAGTAGTAAAATTTTCGCTGATCAAGGATATATATATGTATATATATATACATGTAAAGTCATTTTTATTTGCAACGGCCCCATCACTGTATATATAAAAAAATTTCAAGCGGATAAAATGGCTTTTTAGGCACTAACGTGTTAAGACATCATCAAAAACAATACATATGCAATTACTTGTGCATGCAGATGTTACGCATACGTATACACTGTTAATAAGACACAGCTGTTTTTTCTCTTCATTTCTTTTTGCTTTTTTGCATTAAAACTTTAAGCTCTCTTGGATTTACTTAGCAAGAACCCATACTATAACAGTCAGTGAAACAGCGGCATTCTTTCATACGACATCACATCACATCACATTTTGTGGAAACTTTTCTTCAAGGTTAAATTGTATCCTTTTGAATTGATCTTCTTGTTGTTGTTTCTGTGGTAAAACTCTTTTCGTGTTCATTTTATGTTTGGCTGTATGAAGTTTGGGATTTGTTTAACAACCTCTGCTGCTCTTCCATTGGAGAGCTTGGATTATTGTCAATGCTTTCTTGTTCTTTCTTTTAGCAACAAACTTTTTCATAAGTTGATAACGATTTTATGCATACATAAAACAAAAACATGTTGGAAGCTAAAAAAATTGTTACATCAACATGGTCTGAAAATATCGAGAAAAAACTCATTGACATTAACTTTTTACATGTTCGAGGAACTTTTTATTTTCAGTTTAGATAATGTATGAAATTGTTTTCAAACTCTTAATGTTATTTGAAAATATTTTTGTAGTTACACCTTAATTCAGGTTAGCAGTTTAAAAAAAATGTTGTAGGAAACTTTATTACTACATGCCAGATATTATTTGACTGAATTTTGAGTCATTCGGTGTTAGAAAAATTTGTTGGGTCTGCTATGACGTTGCTCAATTTCATAGAAAAACGTTACAGCGCATTAAATTCAAAAATCTTCAAAAATTGGGTTACCTCATACTTGAACGCCCTGTAAGAAATGTAGCTAACGTAAAGAAAGACGAATTCGTCAAAATAATAATTGGCTTACAATGTAGAGCTAATTTTTCAAAAAAATATTAAAACCGGCCCCACCTTCCCCTACTTTTGTGACTTAAATTAGAAAAAACATTTTAAACAATTTGTTAAAACTTTATGTGGCCGCTTTTGGTACTGATCTCGAACCACTGTCCATTGGCGACATTCCATAACTTCTCCTCATTTTATGGGGTTGGTTTTCTCATAAGTATTTATATTTTAAAATATTTCACAAATTTTCAATAAGATATCTGGGGACTGTGCTGGCCATCCAAGCAAGTAATATTTCGGTCCCAGATTCATTTCGTTGTAATTTAAGCCGTACACGTCGGGTCATTAGCCTGAAAAAGATGTTATTGTCTGGTTCACAACCAACTCATAGAGACCTGCACTGGACACTGGGCAATCGGCAAGCACGATGAAAGATTAGGTATTCGATTCAATTCTTCCAGCCGCAGTTTGAATCACTCGAGCACTTTCTTCGCAGCAGTTCAGCTTTAGCAAGAATCAGGCTAAGATGTCTTGGTAAACCTTTCTCCAATGACCTCAGGGAATTTGCTGAAGTTGAAATCGGATCTCTGCTCTACTACCTTAATAAAGTTCACTGGATATAGCTACATTCATATCCATCAATTCGCGGAGCCACGTAATGTGGCATTAAATCGGCACATTCAGTGCTTTAAGCTTGTCTGCTAAGCCACCACTCTCACCTAACCTAACCTGGTTCGCAGCCAAATTTTTCCCGATTGGGTAAGTACGAGTCATCTAGAATATTAATATAATTTTGTGCGGGCCTAGCGCACGCAATACCCTCAGTAGGGTGGGTGGTGGTTCCGTTTGGAGCCCATAAGTTTTGCCCAAAAACTGAAGCCATAAGTTCTACACAAGAGAATCCAGAGGTCGAAATATGACAAAATAGTAATAATTTTTTCACGATATATCTTATTTATTTAATTAGGGTCCAAAAAAGGTCTGATATTTCTTAATTAATCGACATGTACTGATCTCTCATTAAAAATTGAAAAATAATGCTTTCTCGAAACACCCAAGTATAGGATCTTTTTGGTTGAAAAAGATTCCTGAAATTAGCGCTGAATTAAGGTTAGTCTAGAGAGGGCTAAGGCTCTAAACTTAAAGGGACCACATAGACGGATTAGGATATTTTCTAGTGGTATAACTAGAGCAAGACCTGAACAACAAGCTCAGCGGGCTCCAATATGCCAAGAGGTTTGTGAATGTTCTGTGGTAACCTAAACAATAGTACCTTCTATTTGGTCATCAATATGTAATTTCGTATTTTAATTACAAAATGATCTTTGTAAATTTGAAATTGAAATTTTCTTATGTTAAGTTTTAAGAGGTCACGCAAGGTCTTCATACGGCGCTGGAAAAAGCTAGCGGCATTTGCAGTCAGTCTATAATCATCCTAAGTTAGCTTCAAATAAAGATTTATAGAAGTAATTTTTAAATATGAGCCAACACTTTTAGCAATTTCATCACCTTATTAACACAGTAAACAAAATCGCATGTCTATAGTACTCGGATATTCTTCATGTGATTTATTTCATAAGCATGCAAGAGCTATATTAATCATAGAGTTAAACATCAATCAAACTTGTAGTCAATATAATTCTTTATACAAACTTGTATATATATTACTTTTAAAACAAAGCTTTGAGTTTGACTGATAATATTGTTTATGTTACTAAACATTCATGTTGTTAAATAATATTAAGAATTGATTTTTTAAATAGTTTCTAAAAAAATATGCTTATGTACAAGCGGTGTAATTCATGTTTTCAATAAACGCGTGTAGAATATGTAATTTTCATAGAACACCAAATCGTGTAACATGCAAAGTTTCTGTATAATTGTACAAAATAATGAAGATAAATTTTTTGAATTTAGTTTTATTTTATACAAATATGGATGTATACAGTTAGTTAAACAAGTGCCTAATCGGCAATAAATGTGTGTTTTTTAAGTTAATAACTTATTTAACCAAAATATTATATTTTAATACTTTCTTCAAAAAAATGATTCATTTCAATCCCATGGCAACATTTCTTGAAGAAATCAATTTTAATTTTTTTTACAACGCAATTTCACTTGATGACTCAATTGTTTATTTAACGGTCTACGAAATATGATGTAAATAGCAACACGAGTTAACTGCAGCTCAAATAAAGCAAGAAAAGTCTACTGACGACATAACGTGGTCTAACGATATTCCACCAACACCAACACCTTTGCACATGTCACATGTACATACAATCAAACGTTGAGTCTTCACCATGCAGTCATTTGTGTGCGAACTCTTCATGCCAAACTTAGTTATCAGTTCGCTGCACTGACATGTCACGTCAAAGGTAGAGCAGTAAATGCACCCAATTTGACAGCCACCCTATGTGTGGCGCATACATATAAATTGACAAACACTCGTACACACATGTGTTAACCCATCCATTTATGGCGCGCATTTACTTTCATTTACACAAGCAAACCGGAAACGGATGATGCAATACGAGTGCATTGAGAGTGGCAGCACTTAACAAAATGACGAAGCTAAAAAGGAAATGAAAGAATACAAACTGCAAGTAGATATCTATGGGCAGAAAGTGGAAGTGAAGTGCAGCCATTCGACAGATATTGTACTTTTGTATGGGATTTTTTAGACTAAAGCTATTTACTTATTGCATTTTTGTGTTATTCTTTGAAATGTCGATATTTTATTTCGTAAAAGAGGGTGTTTTTTTTTCTTTGTGTTTTTGTATAATTTATATGAATAATAAGTAAATATGTATAAAATGCATTCAGCACCCTCAAGCTAACTAAGTATTCTGGAGTTCGAATATTTAGAGGACGCTCAAGGTCAAATATGCACTTTCCTATAAAGATGTATTGGGGCATTGCCATTTTTATCTAAAATTGCATAATTAGAGTCAAATTTTCTGATACGCTATGTGGCTGCAGCTGTTGTTATTATTTAGTTAACTTGTGGTTTAATAAAATTGTTAAGACATTTTACAGGAAATTTAATTCTGTAAAAAATACATTTGAGTTGGCCACATATTGCCTTGATCTGCCACGTTTATCTTCCAAGATCTTTTTGAAATTTAAATTTTAGTTTCCTCTAAAATGATTTCAAATTTAATTTATTTCCGACCAAATTAATCTTGTAGCCTCTTTTTCCTGGTTATATTTTCAACTTAAACACAAGAATAATCTAATCCCAGCATCATATCTAAAACTTTTCTTTGCTTTCTTTATTTAAAACAAAAATTTTAATGTTACCATACATTTTCATATGAAAAAGTTTCATAGGAATCAGGCTACCTCTATATATAGGGTGTCTCAATAAGAGTGCATTTTTTAAATTTTGTATAATTTTGTTTTGGTGCAAGTGGCAATGCTGAAATTTGACAGCTGTAAGCAATGATTGTTCCGATTATTAAAAATAGAGCGCAACACAAAAGAACAACGTGTTATCATTGTGAAAGCCCATTACAAACAAAAAAAAAGTTAAGTGAATGCCGATTTCTCGAAAAAAATCATCTTCACCGATGAAGCGCATTCCCATCTGAATTGCTTCATGAATATACAAAATTTGCAAATTGGGGCTGAAAAAATCCTCACGTAATCCATGAGAAACAAATGCATCCACAACGAGCAACTGTCTGGTACGGATTTTAGTCAAGCGGCGTGAATGGGCCTTATTTTTTAAAAATGAAGCCGGAATTGCAGTGACTGTGAATGGCAGGAACATGATAACGGAGTTCTTGTGGCACCAAGTGAACAACATGGATATGGATGACATGTGGTTTCAGCATGACGGCACCACCTGCAACATCACGCATGAAACAATCAATATATTGCAGCAACGATTTCCCGAATAAATCATCTCACGAGATTTTGATGTCAATTCGCCACCAAGATCATGCGATTAAATGCCATGCGATTTCTTTCTTTGGGGTTTTGTGAATTCTCGGATTTATGTGAATGAGCCAGAAACATTTCCAGAGCTCAAGGTCGAGATGCAACGCGTTGGTGAGACACAGCCGCTTTTTTGCGAAAACATCATCGAAAATTTCATGAAAAGAGCCTGTGGTCAGAGCCGCGGTGACTATTTGCCGGATATATTTTTATGCTTAGTGGTGAATTTTTTATTTTAGATATACCACAAACGTAACGTAAATTTCAGAAAATAAATATTTTTTTTTAAAAAAAAAACACCCTATTGTACAGATATATGAAAGATGCTGGTTCTTGGAAAACCCTGAGCAATTTTGTGATACAGCAATTTTTATATGATAATTTATGTACTTAGAAGTAGACTATGTACAAATTGCTTCATACGTACAGAAAAGAGTATATGCGTTGGAATTTCCTACAATTCCATGCAACTCTAATTGGTTAATTTACTTAAGTTGTTATTCTTGGTATTTTTTTATACCTGTTTGTTTCCATTATTGGCTACATTTGAATGCTTATCTAAGAGATGTGTGGGGGCGCTGGCAAAGTTTGCGAAGTTCCAGTATTGTGCATTTTGTGCTTTGACTAAAATAATCTTTGTGCTATTTTTCTGAAATGCTAATATTTAAGAATACGCTGGCTATTTTCAAGATCAGTGGACCGAGATCAACCAAGCACAGAAATTATGATTTCTGCAAATATGTTTTGTGTAACAATGTAAGTGATCCATCAATATTCTCCTGAATCTAAGGGTGACGGCACATAAATATCCTGAAACTATAAATACGAAAAGATGAAGTTAAGCAGCAGTTCTTGTACTACCTTAGTTCCTGAATTATAAGTAATTTATGCTTTATTAAATCGCATACTTCGAATTAGTTGCTTTGGTGAACATGACGTATGCGTATCATTTAATTTCTCTCGAAACCCGTATTGTATTTTGGTCAAGTTCTAATATTTTCACTGCGAATCACCTAAATGTCAAGTTATTATGGTCGCTCTGTAACAAATGTATTTTTTTTTAATGTCCATGCTCTCAGATTTTATGTACTTATAATGAAAACTTTGGTTCATGTGGTAAGTAAATGTTTGTTCTTCGACTTAGATTCCAAGGTCATTCAGTTCACTTTGAAAGTTTATTAATATAGTATTATTGTTATAATAAAAAAGCAGAAAGGTCGAACTTTTCAATGGGAAAAATTGTCTATGTTTATGTTAAACTGCGGTTCACTATGAAATGCCAGCTATATGTAAAATGGTAAAAGACAACGACAGAAAGAAAATTTGGAAGCATATAAACTGGCTCGCAGTATGGATAGCTGCTTCTGTTGTTAGGAGAACGAAAAATAATATTGGTGTTTCGAGACTGAAAGATTTTAGTTTAACGTTGAACCAAATTTGTTTAGTTAATCTCATTACGCTATTTCGAAATGGGTTAGTAAGTAGTATTGTTTTTAAAATTTAAAAAAAAGTCAATTTTATTGAGATATTTTTATCATCATATAAAGGAACCAAGCTTAAAATTTTTTTTAAGATAATTTCGTTTCTTCAACACATAGTCTAATCTGAAGTTTTATTTTTAAAACAAAGTTTTAATCAGCGAAAAGAGCATATATGGCTTAATGACAACGTCAATGCACTATTTGAGCTTGAACGCAACCAGAAGAGGCTCAAGAACTGCTACTATATTTTTAAAAAATACAACAGTTTGATGAATTTTATAGACTGATGGAACTATCAATCGAATTTACTTAAAAAATTAGCCCGGTTTGAACGTAAATAAATGGCACCCTATATTACGCCATGACAAAACTATATGTTATTTGATGCCTGATATTGAAATTAGTGATCTTGACGACATCTGATTTCTCTCAGACAGCCCGTGAAGCCACGACGTTATTGTGAAAATTCTTTCAACTTCGGATCGAAATATAAACAATACAAATGATGAAAAAAGTTACAATAATAACAACACAGAATTCAAGAAGCAGCATAAGCAATGAAAAATCAAACGATTATTTTTGCCTGAGGTTTTGCAAAAAATTAATCCTAAAAATGTATAAAATAAGTATGCAATATCCTTTCTTAGCACAAATTTATTGTTTTAAGAAATAAATGATCAAGATCGGTTAAGTACATTTGGCGCCAAAGCGTTACAGGCCATTTTAATATAAGCAATTTTATATAAATAGCATAAATAAAGCTGAACTTTTAAATGAAAATCATCTGCTATTTTTCTTTACAATCGAACTTTCGTGCATGATCAATCATCCTGATACTGCCCTCCGTTGGCAGTATTAAGTAGAAGATAAAAATATTACATTGGATTTTGTGATAGTTTCATGTGGTTGGTAAAAAGTTATCTAAAAAATTGTTTGGTGACACATACTCATATTTATTAAGATATTGGCGCGAGAAATATTTATTCACACATAAAATATTTTCATTTAACTTTGCACTTGTAACTAACATTTTCAACCTTAGAGGTCATATTTATATAAGACTATTGTAAGATTCGTTTAAATAAATTCAAAAAGAAAATTAAATAAATATCATAATGAAATATTATATAAAATATTCTTTGCATAAATAATTACAATATAAAATTTTTCAAAGCACTGAACATTTTTTGTGTAGAATCCAAGTCAATTTTTCTTGAGCTCTGAATAATGCCAACAAAAGCAAAAAAAAAGGGTTTCCTTTTGCAAGAAAAAAAAAAAACAAACACAAAAAACTATAACTGGAACGACATAAAAACTGCCTACGCACCACCTACACACTCTAAGAAATTACAACAATTGTGTACAGAGAATTAATACAAAGTGAACGTCAGGATCGTAAAAGAATGCAAATGAAATAAAAACCACAATTAATCTTGATTCTGTTTCATTTACGTGGCGCGGCAATGTTACTCAAAATGAAGAACGCAAATAAAGCGCACAAGGCAACGTAACAACTAAGGATTCTACAGTCAACGATGTGCACTTGTTTGTAAGCCATATATAAGCCAAATATTCATACAAACTCCATGGGGTGTTATGAAAAAAGAATCTCATAAAAAAATTACTACGGCAGCTAACAAATGATGAATAAATTTATTTTGAGGAATAAAAGAATTTCAGTTGGCGAAACCGAACGCTTCGCTCTCAATGTTTTGAAGATTTGGCAAGTCGCTTAAAACTTAAACTATTAGATAAATTGTTTTGAAGAAGTTTCGGCATAAGATATTCCTGGAAATGCTTTTACAAAGTCAAAGTATCAGCTTTGCATCAGTTCTGTGGTAGTCTTTGTTTCATTATTAAAAAATAAATTTTTCTACCACTCTTAATTAAAAGTTCAGCGATTACAGCCTGAATGGCTTTCAGCCTAAAGACATTGCGTACAAAGAAACAAGGAATAAACGAACTTGAACTTTAGAGTTGTATAGGATGAAGCACGCAGCACTTTATGGTCAACTCTGCTGCAACTCAACTCAAGTTACAAACAAAGCTTTGGTGTTTCAACAGCAAGTGAAGACTATTGAGTTTGATACCAAGAAATTTATCAAAATCATATGAAAAGTAACAAATTGTGAAGTTAATGTTATTGGTCATAACTGCCATAAGTCAGAACCATTCAAGAGTTGAGGAAATTTTATGAAAATACCGAAGCACATTGCTTATTGACTAATTACGCACTTAGGTTTATTTATGCATACGTTGTACTTGGCAATGAATTTATGATTACATAATCATAAATAATTTCTGATACTGCTATAGAGTGCATAGAATTTGAAAGTGATTCATAAGAAGAAGCGACTTTAATTAAATCGGTGTTAGAGTTAAGTTGTTTAAGCTTAAAATGTTGGACGGTATGACGTATGAGTAATATATAATTACAGGAAACTACAGTAAACTCTCGATGATGTGACCTAATTATAATATACATATTACTCAATTTTACGGACATACAATATAAGAAAAGTTGATATTTTTTGTTAAATAATAACTGCGAATGTGCTTGTAATCGAGGTTCCATATAACCAAGTGTAAATATAATCGAGCGTGTACTGTATTATTTTTTTATAAATTCTAGTAAATAATTTTGCAGTTGCGATGCAACTTAGTGTCTGTCATAATATCAATTTTTTCTGAACGAGCCAATTTTAGTAAAAAAAAGAGCTCTAGCACAAAGGAAAGAATACAAACAAAAGTTAGAAGACCTGGCTCGATTATAAGCACAATTGTAACTAGAATTTTCATTGAAATTAATCGATTGTAGATATTTCACGAATCCTAGTGTAAGCACGTGAACATAGAACTACAGTTGGTTAAATTGACGTATCAGCAACATTTAACTTAAATAAAATACAAACGAATGTATGACATGCTCTAATATTTTCACTGTGATATATTTCAAGCGCTTAGTGTAAGACAATTTTGATAGAATATTGATTGCTTTATGATAAACCAAAATTTCGTTAATGGCTGTGATCGATGAAATAGGGGTGATTGAGCTTAAGGCCGTCATTTACTAGACTGTAAATGTCTAGCGAGAAGCAAGAAATACAAATTTGCATGAGCGCCAAAGTGCTAAACGTTGATAACTAGTTAACATAAATACTGAATTGCGAAATAAAAGCAATTTCTAACAGAGAGAGAAAAAGACATTTTAATAAAATTGTGAACGGCCAACGAAATTTTTTGTGTCAAATAAGATTTTAGCATATATTTTTTTTTGTTAAGAGTTCAAAAAATGCGTAGAGAAATATTGATCTTAAATCATAATGAAGCTATACAGTTGCAGCATATATTCCTGACTGCTATGGAGTCACTTTAGTTCACATGACGTATGAGTAACATTAAGCGTAATAGAAATAAATTTGTTTATTGCCAAACTGCAAAATCTTTGCAGACCGGTCATATTTTTTATGATTTATTGGATTGACCCTTAATAAAACCAAATTTCATTTATGCAATCATATCACGATTTCAGTCAGCTTTACCAAATGATTTCTGATTAAATGAAAATACATCAGCTTAATATATGTTATGGCTAAGACACGTTCACTTAATTTATTGCATTCTTTTAAAACAAAAACTCAAAAGCATAAACATTTCAATGCCGTGGTGCCATCGACCATAAAAAACCACATGCGACCTTTGACTTACAACAACATGCAACCACATCTACTTATATCCACTCGGAAGGACAACATTTTCTCTTGTGTAATCGCATTATACTTAAACTTTCGCACTGACTTTTACGAAATCTTTCTCAAAAACACATACGCAGTGACTGTAAGCAACCTTCATTCTTTAAGTTTTCAAGTAGCTTCTTCTTCACATTTCTTTTTCGCTTGCACGTGCTCTTGAGCGCATATCAAGCAAACATCAGATATTCAACCGTTTTGTCAGTTAGCCAGGATATGAAAAACACATGATGCTTTGGCCTCAAGCATGCATTTCCTTCCGCTCTGCTGGAGATGGATAAGCATCGGAGTAAAACAAAAATCCTCGGAAGCGCATTTTATTTGCTTCACATCAATGTAAGCAGCTACAACTAATAAATTGCTTATGCAACAGGTGGTTTGACTTGGCGTTTCAGAAAATGTTGTGTGGGTCGGTGGTGAGCAGTGAAAGGATATTCAAGCTATGCAAGGCTATAATGAAAATTGCTTGTTGGCTGGTTTGTTGTTGTCTGCTTGTATTATTCGTTCAAATGCCTGTTAACATAGTTTTGCTACCAGTTTTCAACGCATTTTAAGTCAGAATTAAGTAGCTTGTGTATTGTTCTTGGAACTTTTGTATGTCGTATGTTGTGAATTGATGTTATTCATATAGTTTTCTTTCAGAAAAATTGCAAATAACTTACGAGAGTATTTGCTTTAGCTAAAAGTACATTTCCTTAAAAGTTAAAGTAAAGTATGTGAGGGAAGGAATAAAATGTAGACGATGATTTTATTCCTATCTTCTGTTTTGCTTCACAATATTCACGTGTACAATCGAAGATTCGAAGCTTCGGGGATCCATAATTATTTCACTGGGCTTATTTTTTATTACAATGTGTGGTTTCATCAGAAACGTTACAACAACGAAAATTGGCTAAGGTAAGTCACATAAGTTTCATTCATAAATGGAATCATCAGTGACCTTTGAGTCGAAGAGAATTTTTACGCCTGATGTGTTTCCCTTTTTTTCTTTGTTTCACTTCACACTAGGGTTCTCAACAAATATATGCAAAAATGGAAACATATCAGAATTACAAATTCTTACTCATCAGTTCAAAGGTCACTGATGATTCCATTTAGCAAAGGATGAAACTACATAGTATGACTTACTCGAGCCGATTCTTTTCCTTTATTTTTGTATTTTTTTTTTGGTGTTATCAAACACTGTACTGAACAATCCTCTTAGCAAAATAATGAGAAACAATAGTCGCTTTTTATGGGCAAATGCTTTTTATTGAAAAATGCCATTAGTTTGCTACTGACTTTTGTAGAAGTTTAGCGTAGGTTATTATTCAACCTTGAAATCCACCAAATTATTATGTCGCAGGCTAAAAATATGGGAAGTTTCTACTCTATTAAAAGTATAATGGGTGATTATGTCTAAATTATTAATCAAATTATTATTCTTTTGACACCAAATGTATTTTTTTTTGTATATATTGTTCATATTAAAACTTTTTTATTTACTCATTTCAGATGGCTGGCGGTGGTGATCCTAAATGGCAAAAAGATGCAGCCGATCAAAATTTTGATTACATGTTCAAATTGCTAATTATTGGCAATTCAAGTGTAGGCAAAACAAGTTTTCTCTTCCGCTATGCAGACGATAGTTTCACCTCGGCCTTTGTATCAACAGTTGGTATTGATTTCAAAGTGAAAACAGTATTTCGGCACGACAAACGAGTCAAATTGCAAATATGGGTAAGTGTTACAAAATATGCTGTACAATGCCTACACACGTATATATATATGCTAATTTATATGTACATATGTAAGTATGTGTTGAACTCAGTGGATTAAATACGACCCCCGCCTATCGAAGGTTATTTATTTTATGTGCCTTTGTTATTATGCCAAAGTAATAAATTTACATAATGAAAGTTAATATCATATTAATGCGTGTACACAAACAGATAGTAAAATAAATGTGTAGATTACATTTATGGTGACTGATGCAGGGCCTTGAATGTTACAACATACATATAAGTAAAATTAGATAAAGCAAATTAAAGTTGACGGTGCAAAAGGAAATATGGTAGCTATGCTTGAAAGGGTATAAAAGTTATAATGTTGCTTCTGTTTTTTGGCCTAGTCATTGTATAGGCAGAAAAAAATATGAGCTTAGATGTGCTATTTCACACCAAATCGGACACAATTTTACTTTGGATATCTGATACTTTTGAATTTTTTTTTTTCATTTAAAAAATTAAACGTTGCTTACAAAAATTTATGTATCGTAAGAAACTTTATAAAAATTTTACGAAATTAGACGTATAACCTCATCCAGTACTCAAAAAATTTTAGAAAAAAAAGAGATGCCAAAGCAAAACGATGTTCACTTTGGCGTGAATTGCCCCATACATAGAGTGTAACAAAGATTACTAGATTATATTTACTTAGTAATATGTTTGATAGTTGTAACATACAGCTTCACAAAGTCATTATTTAACAGACTTTTTATAAAAGTAATGTCGTCTTATCGATTTGCATGCAATAAAATCGAATGCGGGTCGGAAAGAGCTGTGATTTGACTTGACTGAAAATTGCGTATTAAATTTTTTTTTCTTACATTTTTTAAATAGACGCACAAAAGTAAAAGTTTGTAACAGATTCAAGTGGCCCAACTATTTATTATTCTTGTTTTTAATAAATTCTGTTCAAGGATATATATGGTCTATGCGTGGTAACGTTCTAAAGCTAACATTTACTTTTTATCAATAAGCTACAATATTTTTTCTGTTTAAAATATTCATTAAATGTTTTGTAAACATTGATTCCACAAATCGTTCATATACTTTCTTAGTTATTTAGCTGGCGGCTACAACCGACTATTGCTCTAGGCCGTCTCCAAAGTGCTGCACCTTTCGCTTCTGCGCTGACGCCAGTTAGAAATACCAAGCGCGTTCAGGTTCTCGTCAACCAACGTTCTTCCAAAAGAGATTAGGACGTCCTTTTCTACGAGTTCAACCAAAACATTTCGAATATAGTACCTTCTTTTCCGGTCCGTTGTTGTTAATTCGTTCAACAAGACCTAGCCAGCACAATCGTAGTATTTTTATGCGCTTTACTAAGTCCATGTCGGTGTATAGCTCATACAGCTTGTGGTTCCATCTTATGCGATAAGTGTCGATCACGCAGATCGGACCACAGATTTTGCGGAGAGTCTTTCTTTCGAAAGCTACCAATATCTTCTCATCGTTATTCGTCATTGTTCATGAGGGCATAAGTGTGTTGTAAAACGTTGTTGTTGTTCGTCGAAAGATAGCTCTACTTCTCAGGGGCCTTCTGACCCCATAGTAACGCCTGTTAGCAAGAGTTAGACTTCGCGGGATCTCAATACTGCCATTATTATTTGTGTTAATGCTGGTTTTAAGATCACCGAAATCATTGACCATATCAAATGTATATTTGTCAACACTAACGTGTTGTCTAAAACGTCGGTACTCTAAATATTTTGTTTTGCAATCGTTCACCACAAGATCCACTCGAAGAGTTTTCTTTTCAAGTTTGAAAAAGCTGCGCTGACTTCCTGTGCATTGGTTCCAACAATATCAACATCATCAGCGTATGTGATCAGCATGACACTTTTATTGAAAATCGATATGTCGATATCTGCAGCACGGACTATTTTTTCCATTATCATATTAAAGAAATCACATGAGAGGAAATCACCTCATCTGAAACTTTACTTCGTTGCGAAGGTCTCGGAGAGATCCTTGCCAGTTCTTAGAGTGCTGGTGGTATTGGTTAGCGTTATCTTGCAAATTTGGTTGAGCTTTGTAAAAATGCCGAATCCAGACATAGTGACATATAAATGATGTCTTATCATACTAACGAATGCAGTACATAACAAAAGACCCGCGTTTGTGAAACTCCTAGTTTTTTTTTTTTTTTTGAATTATGGTAACTCATAAAAATGGCAACGCCAATGTGATTCGCATAAAAAGTATTTTTGTTTAAAACCCACTTGCAACTTATGGCTACAATTTCCAAAAAAAAAAAATGGTCTCCGCACACGCTAATATAATTATTTCCACGCATAATATAAATAATAAATTTAATAAGTAACTGTCTTCACTTATTTGTATGTAAAGCACAATATTTCAATCAATTTATCATGCATGCATTGTTGTCTCAAGTGACACAATAAATTACAAAAAGGATATGCTTAATGACCGTATAACAAAGAAAACAAATGGAAAGAATAAAGGATATTGAAAAATGATGTCAGTTCATGCGAGTATATTATATAAAATGTTTTTTTTTTCTTTATATGGAAAACTTTGCTGTAGCAATAAGTAAAAGTCAAGAAACCCATTAAATACTTTTCTTGCGTCTTTAATTACAGGATACCGCTGGACAAGAGCGTTATAGGACAATAACAACTGCCTACTATCGTGGCGCCATGGGTTTCATTCTAATGTATGATGTCACAAATGAGGACAGTTTTAACTCGGTACAAGACTGGTATGCTGGAAAATTCTTAATTTAATTTTAAAATATCGCTTGATGTTATGTGTATATTATCTATTAGGGTTACTCAAATTAAGACCTACTCATGGGACAACGCACAAGTTATACTCGTAGGTAATAAATGCGATATGGAAGATCAACGTGTGATCTCCTTTGAACGAGGACGACAGCTGGCTGATCAATTGGGTGTTGAATTTTTTGAAACATCAGCCAAGGAGAATGTCAATGTTAAGGTATGTTGAAAAATGTTTGTGGTTAAGCGGTAAGAAGAAACTGTGTGAAAAGTATGAGCAGTTTATGAGAAATACTCAAATATTTTTTAAGATTTGTTTATTTCTAAAACGAGAAAAATAAAACTTTCAAAAAAAAAATATACACAACTGGATATAAGAGATTGAAATAGATTGTTGATATATATTAAAAATATCATGGAACAAACTAAAATAATTCTTAGAAAAATAAGCGTGCTATTCGAAAGAAGACAATAAGTTTCGAATGATATTAAGAACACAGCCGATATAATGGCACTTTCGACCTTTGCTTCTTCTTCTAAGCGAAAAAAATTTAAGAAATCTGATCAGATCCAACTAATCTCTATCCTTTAGCGGTATCAATATTTTTAAAAGTTTTCTTTATTAAAAATTATTTTATATAATTTAAATCACTATTGTGTCCCAATGTGTACCGTGATGATTTGACGTCAACTCGGTCAAAAATATCAATTTTAACAAATAAGACTCACAATATATTTTTGTTCTAAGAATGCAGAGCGTAAGCATAAAAATGTGATAGAGAGCCTACCTAACACAGACTTTATTTAAAAAAAAAAAAAAAATCATTTCCGTGAATATATTCGAAACGCATTTTGCACATTACTAGCGGCACACTCTGAATTTTCTTTTAAACTTTGCTATAACGCTCTTGAAAGTTATCAAAAGCAACCTGTCAGAGGCATTAAGCTGTTGGCCATAATGATTTAAAAATAATTTTTAGCATTTAGTGAAAAGAGTCAAAACGGACTATAAGTAGGCCTACAAGCACTACTTGCATTACTCTAACTCTATTTCCTTTCCCTTTCGTTTTGTGAAAAATTTACATAAAATATTTTTCCTATCTCTAGACTGGGCATTATTTGCATCACAAAGTTTGGTTTTAAAAGTCGAGAAAGAAAAAAGACTAAAAATTTTGGAAAACTCTAAGAGTGATATTATTATTTGAAAAAAAAAACAAAAAAAATACATTTAGAGTTGAAAGTGAAAGTTGACATATATTTTCGGGGAGTAAATTATTAAGATTGTTACCCAGTTGGTTTCTAGAAAGTATTAGATATATTACGAAACTTACCAGAAATGTTACATTTGAAATATTGTAAGCGGCACGTTATATGCAACCATTCTGTAGTATTTTTGAAAGGTTCTAGATATAATGCAAAGATCTGTGTGAAGACTGCCAGGCTGGTTCTTTGTTTGATGCTCTGTCAGGTTTAATTTTGTTCCATTTATCTTACAAGGTTTCGGTTACGTTTCAGAAATATTTCAAATGCTACCAAAAGTCGGACATTGACACATTGTAGAAGAATTTCTGAAATAAAAATGCAAAACATAATTGAAATTTTGTCAGATTTTGTGTTAAAAATTTCTGAAAAGATTACGAAACGTTACACATCTCAAGTGAGAATGTAAAGTAAACTTATACGAAACAGTGAAGGTAATTTCCGTACATTTGTACTTTCTTCAGTACATTTGTGTCGTAAAAAATCGTCATCGTCATCGATACATTTGACGTATTTTCAGTACATTTGGACTATTTCTAAATAATGCTATTTTTAAAAACTCTTTTTAGTAAATGTATGCAAAGACCATTGTACTAAGCCCAGATAGAGAAAGTGAAGTGAATATAGATGGAGATAGCAAGAATAAGATATCTTAGTAACATTACTTATTCATCATTAGTTCCTTTAGAAGGGATTCAGAGTAAGCTACATGGCGTTATTCGAAAAAATTAAATTTCGAAAACTTCTTACACAGTTTAGTATTTTTTTTTTAAAAATTTTGTTGTTGTATTAGAACAGTAAACACTTAACGAACTCTTACAAAATTATTAAATCTTACTGGTTTTTGTGCATTGTTTGTTTTGGTAGAAAACTTTTTTAATAATAATAATTTTTTTCTTTACAGGCTGTTTTTGAACGACTCGTCGACATTATATGCGATAAAATGTCTGAGAGTTTAGATTCAGATCCAACGCTGGTTGGTGGTGGGCAGAAAGGACAACGACTGACAGATCAACCTCAAGGGACGCCTAATGCAAATTGCAATTGTTAAAATTTGTAGCTCTCATTAAAATTAAAAACAAAACAAATAAAAAAAAAACAGCAAACAAAAAAAAAAAACTAAACATACTAACATACACATACATCTACATATATACAAAATTTGAAAATAAAATAAAATGTTTACAAAAGAATTAATAACTAAAACTAAAAGAAGAAGAAGAATTATTAAAATAAGACAGATAAATTAAAAAAGAAATATTTATTAATAAAAGTACTAAACAAATAACAATCTATTATTATTATTATTATTATTATTATTATTATCGATGTATTCGTATATGCAAAATTAATTGAAAATTAAAAAAAGAAAAACCATAAACTTAAAATATCAGTTAATTTATATTATTAAACTATGGAATATTCATTGAAAAAAAAAACTAATAAAATAAACTAAATTGTTAAATAAAATAATTTTACGAACAACAAATGTACACAAGAACACACAAATAACTTTTTTATATTATTTGACTTTTTTTTTGCTAAATTAAAAAACAGTTTGTGTACTACACACAACTAATGTAATAATTAAATTACAAAAATAAAACAATTACAAATTAAAATTACATTTAACATTTTGTACTACCCCCAATATGTTTTTCTATTAAGTATTAATTTATTTATTTAAGTATGCACTACTCTAAACATAAATAAATATTCTACAATGCAATCCAAACAATGGTACACTTACCAAATTAAAAGGCATTTTTTACAGTGTAACATATACACACACACAGCAAAACTTTGTTAAGTTCTAAACTTGCTTAGTTGTAATATTTGGTAATATCAGGGCCTTAGGCAATTGTTGTTTGATTTAGGCGATATAAATGATATACATTAAATACATATACAAATTATCATATACATACGTGTAACTGACATTTTTTACATACATACATAGATCCTACCATGTTAATTCGTTACAACGTAATGTCTTCAAAAAATAATTTTTTTTTAAATTTCCAGCTATATATATAAAATTTTTAATATGTTTGTTTCAAAAAACAACTTTCCATATAAAAAAAAAAACAATAATTGACTCGTACGATGTAGCTTACAATTTTTGGGGAGGATGCGCGTCAAATGAAATAGCGTTGCAACCAACACATTGGCACTCAGCTATGGATTTCAATTCCATTTCAGACTAATTCGAAATCAGAACAAGGTCAGATTGAATGGAATTAATTGAATTATAACAAAATTTTTACTATATATATAATGTTCACCATGGCTTCAGCGTTATTTGTTCAAACTTAAATTCACAAAGAGTGGCATAAGTGCAACTTCATTCCACCAATATGCCATAGCTTTTAGGTTAACCCCAAAATAAAGAAGTCTGATCGTATGATCTCGTTGATCTTTTGACATCGCTGCTTCGCTAGATAATGCGTCACGTACAATAAAGTTCTCGGTGCTTTGGCTGTGTAGCGTCTGACACCCTTCTCTGTGGAACCACATAGCACAATATTTATTGCAGCGCTCTTACGTTTGATGCAAATCCATAACATTAACAAAATTTTTTTAACTTTGTCCAAGTTTGCATTATCAAGAAAAGGCCTCGATACATACGCAAACATATGTACATTTTAAGTTTTATGAAAATATTTATCGAAAAAAAAAACAAAAAAAAAATACTGCATGTTAAATAATATGAATTGTAACCACTTGTATAGATGTATCATTATAAACATTATAAATTATATAAATTATTATGATTATTATTATTATATTATTCCCAAGTAAATTATAATACAAAGCAAACATAACTAACATAATACATAAATGAAACATAAATAATAAATTCATGAAATATAAATGAAATTGAAATTTAGCAAAATTGTAGTAAGAAATTGAATGTTGAATAAAAGTTATACAATGAATGAAGAAAATAAATAATAATTCGGTTTATTGCAATGCAAAAATGTGATCGTTTGTTTTTTAAATTAAGATGCAAGATTTTTGTCATTAACTTCTTTTATTAAAATGGTAATTTTCAATCCTTTCGTTACCTGCATTTCCTATATGTTCTAGAATCTATTATTGTAGACTTGTGTATTTCAAATTCAACAAGAAGTTTTCGACTAGCGACTAAAAAAAGATTGTGGGTTATTGTCGGAGCGTATTAGTCATTTTTCTTCTAAAACATTCTCTGGTGCATATCTTAATATAATATTCCTCTGCCTTAACTCTGCCATAAGGACGGTCGTGAACTTGTAATCAAAGCTTAGAGTTAATTTTGTCATATGGTAATTTAATCTAATTGACTATGGCATCTAAATACAAAGTTAGCGATTCCATATATGTCCAATTAAATGATTTCTGCCTAAGAACTCCGCAATTAACTCTTTAAGAACAACATTAAGTTCAAGGTTATACAAAACGTTAGAATAAATAGGTATACTAAATGCTTTGACCCAATTTGCAATACTTTAAGATTTTCAAAAGAAGCCATTTTCTTTAGAGCAAAAAAATTTTGTGGCGCACAATGTGGTTCTTAGATTTGCATCAATCGCGTTGCTTAGAACTTTTTGATAAAGTCCACATTTTATTGAAAATTTTGAAACAGTATAGATTGCGTTAAGTTATATAGTGCGAAGATCTTATAATTAATACAACGATTGTTCTCATCTCCAGTACTACGTATGAGGATTTTCGAATTATTAAGGGAAGATCCTTTTGCGTATTACTTATGCCGTAATATCTTGTGAAATACTTGAGTGCTTAATAGATGGCGGTCCTTTGAAATCGTAGTCAGTTGGGTTAAAAATATTTTGTAACAAACTTTCAGAATTTATCTAATTTCTCCCCAAAAAAGTTTACGTTCTACAAACTAAGGCTAAACATCCATATTCATGCAAAGCAATGATATGAATGGAACAAATCGGTATACCTAATTCGTTATAAATCTATGCCTCTAATGATGATTTCCATTTTTCTATAGAGTACTCCTTTAGATGACATTCCATTGGATATTTTCAAGAGCTTTCACGCGATCCAGCTTGTCATTACTTTTAAGTCTCTTGAAGCATTTGTAAATTAGTGAATATAAGTGAAACTTCTTTCGCTACTAAGATTAATAGAATAAGATTGTATGCTTAGCTTATTAGTTTGG
This sequence comes from Meiosimyza decipiens, assembly GCA_963680825.1. Lineage (NCBI taxonomy): Eukaryota > Metazoa > Arthropoda > Insecta > Diptera > Lauxaniidae > Meiosimyza > Meiosimyza decipiens. Next base: position 63,862,350 of record OY804261.1, read on the forward strand.
CAACTAGTCGTTATCATACTAGGTGGTACAATTTTCTTATGAAACTCTCTGCTGTTTGTTATCAACATAGCACCCCTCTGCAATAGAAACTGAAAATTCATTCTGATAAGAATGATAAGTCTCCAAAAAAATTTTTCAAAGTTTTATCTTCGAGTTTTGATATCTGTTTAATCCACGGCAGGTGGAAATGCTCATGTGGTTTTATCTAAAGTGTTAACCAAATTTAGTTTCATGTCTGGAATAATTCTCAAAGATCATTAGTTTGTCCCTAACTTTAGCATCCTTCTTGGTTTCTTTTGTGTTCCGCTAAGAGTGCTCGTTTTTATTTAAAAATAAAAGTTTTGACTGAGTTATGATATTTTTTTTGCATTGTAAAGTAGACATGTTCCGCTTAAGTATGAAATAAAATATCTAGCAAATGGCCACCGTGGCTCTGATGACAGGCTCTTTTCAAGAAATTTTCGTTTTTTTTTCACAAAGATATGGCTGTGTCTCAACGATAGCGCGTTGGATCTCGGACTTGAGCTCAGGAATTGTTTCTGGTTTATTCACATAAACTCGAGATTTGACAAAACCCCAACGAAAGAAATCGCATGTCTTTAAATCGCATGATCGTGGTGGCCAGTTGACATCAAAATTTCGTGGGATGATTTGGTCTGTACATCGTTACTGCAATAAATTGATTGTTTCATGCAGGCAGATGCCGTCGTGCTAAAACTACATGTCGTAGAGATCCATGTTGTTCCGCAAGTACTCCCCTATCATGTTTCTGTAACGAATGCCATTTACAGTCACTCCGCTGTTCCCGTAACATATGCCATTCACAGTCACTGCAATTTCGGCATCATTTTCCAAAAATTAAGCCACAATCATGCCGCTTGACAAAAATCCGCACCGGTATTAATTTAAATTTTGCAGAATCCGCTCGCACTGTTACTTTTTAAACGTAATAAATTGCACTACCAAATTTCATAATTATGGCTAATTTAAAACAAAAAAATTTGATCCATTCCAGTCCAAGAAAAAAACAAAGGAAGTTATTACAAAGTATAGCAACTATTTCGTGTATTGAAACAGTTTTGTTTTGCATTGCTTTTTTTTTTATATTTTGTTGTAATTTTCTTGCCGAGTAGCTACATTTTTATATAGAACTTGCTATCCTCAGCTAAGCAAAAAAAAATGAGCTGGACTCTGAAATCATTTCTGTGCTAAAGTGTAAAAAGTATTGATATTCATCAGTACTTGCCATACAACCAACGCTTGATCTTCATCGTCAAATATCCTGTAATTTATGCTGATTGAGGAATACATTTCAGCTTCTTCATTGATTTTGCTTTAAGCAACTTTCTTGAAGTGATAATGCTATCTTTGGACAAAGAAAAAAGTCTGACAGGATCATATCGGGTGAATATGGTACTTTGTCGATGAAATCGTTGAACTTTTTCCTAAAAACAGTATTGTGGTATTGTCATAAAATAATAATTTGATAGAATTTTCCAAGACCTTCTTTAACACACACATACATTGCATACATATTACATTTGTTGACGGGACTTGAAAATAAACATTCTCCTCGATGTTTCACAAAAGATCACTAAATGATATTAGTCCTTAAATTTGTAGTTTATGGAAATAATATATATTTGCTGAACTAAATAAAAATTTAGAAACTAACTAAATTATGAATTTAACCAAAAGTATTAAAAATATGAGGTAATTTTTGTTGTTAGTGGTTATTAATACGAAAAAGAAATTAATTGTCAAAATAATGCTAAAGGCTTTGATTGTTTTTAGATGTTAAAAAATGTCAAAAACTATGTTTGTTCTATTCAAAAACATTTTTTTCTATATTCAGTCTACATCACATTTTTTTTTTAAATCAAGGAGCAAATAATTTGCAACGCATAAGCTAATACCGGCGTTTTGCTATTCAAAGAATTTGCTTCAAGTTTATATTTCTGTTTTGATGACTTTAAATGTCTGTTAGAACTACATAAGAACTATTTAAAATCTAGACTTTTTTTCTTTAAAACTACAGTAAATATGAGAGCTATATGAAATATAAGCGCATAGGTAATTCCTTGCAATCCTTTTGATAATATAAACTCAATTGATCCATCTATAGAAAGTGCAAATAACACAATATTTATAACTAGAATTACTTATGTATGTAATTGTTAAATTATTTCATTAAAAATCATTTATAACCATTATAAGAAAATTTTTGAAAAAAAAATTATCTCTAAAAAACTATATAAACTGGAATGAAGATAAAAATTAATATTAAAAATTAAAAACTAATAAAAGAATATTGTTCATAAAGTTGTCAATAAAAAACAAAATTCAGATAAAATATAAATTTTATGTTGTTTCAATAAATAAATGTTTTTGAATTTTCTCAGTTGTTGAAATGGGTAGCGCAGCACAGCACTGAAATTGTTTGATACATCAAGTCTTAACGCTCTCGCGACGAAGTTTTTTTTTCCGCTTCAGATCACATTTTAAAAACATGATCTGCATACTTGATACTCGTTATCCTGGTACATATTGTCCCAATAAAGATTTGCGCTGTGATCATATATCCTTATATGCTACATAAACACAAAATTGGAATAGTTCTTTCGTTTCCTTTTTAAATTTATTTGCTAAAAAAACATTGACTTAAAATTACATTAGCAATTGAAACATATATTTATTTAAGGTAAGCAGCAAAGCATATATAGAACAGTGCATTATTGCATCCGGAGCATACGTAAAGTGTTTGCTGAGGAGTTTATCGTAAGCATCGTCGGCGAGAATCGCCATTTATTGGTAAATCATCGCCTATATTCAAAAGATCTGAGTAATTAATAATAGAGTTTAGCTACAACAGCTATCAGCCTTCTTAGCAATTTAGCTTGAAGCTTTTAACAAAGGTTAAAGCTTATTAATAAATTACGGAAATGAAATAATTACTTTTTTTTATTCCTTCTGCAATCATGGAGTCAGCTAGTGGGACTATAAATTGTATAAGTAGTTCCGGTTGAGCTTGTTATATACCAGCCAAGCGTGCACGACTTTGAAAAAATCTCTCTTCCATCAGTTTTGCGATTTTCGGTTGATATCGTGAATCGCTGCTTTTTGATCAGCGAGATCTATCCTATCCATCATGCGATTGTAGTCAACAATGGCTAACGAGCAGTCAAAATTCTTCGTTGAGCCGCCCTTTTGCTTTCTATTTACAACGGCGGTTATTGACTTATGGCAATTGGAGACAACAAGGACTTTCTTGGAGTCCATCCAGCATGTGGCTATTATCACATCGCAGTGTTTTTGGAACTGATTTTGTCCTATTTCTAGACGACCCTTAAGTTCTGGAGTTTCTTTTCGATTTTTCATTTATGTGCAAACAGCAGGAAACGCAATGGATTTCAGCAATGTTATGGAAGTGAATAATCTATTGAATGCAACCGCCACACTCTTCACGACGAATATCGTCATATTCGTCTGAATTTATTTCTTCCTCGTCATATGATGGTACGTAACTGTTGTCGAATGTGCTAAAATCCTCATCATACATACATTCGGACAGAACGTCTGGCACCTCCTATGAGTTCTTTTTCTTTGACGTCTGAAAAATCCAATATTGTGATGGATAAGTCCCACGTAAAACATAAACTGGGACAATAAGTTCCAAGATAACAAAAATTGTATGGAGCACACCTATACTGATATTTTATGATGGTAAAAAAACAAAATGAATGTAAAAAATTAAAAGGTCTAGCATTTTAGCTAGACACATTTTGGTTTTCCAGATCGACAAAATATCTTAACACATGTTAGCAAATCCAATGAATGGTACACACACACAATATAACATAATACATTTTATATATAGAGTTTTGCATAAAGAAAACACAAAAATGGAATCGGGAGTTTCCATTCAGCCGATAAATGTTGATATAGTCGAAAACATTTTGAAAATCTTGCAGAAAGTTGAAGATTCAGAAAATGTTGAAAAATATTGAAATAAATCTTTTGAAAAAGTAGAAAATGCTTTTAAAGCAATGCAATAGATATACATTAAAGCGGTTCGAATAAAAAAGTTTAGTGTTATGTCTTTTGTTTTTGAAAATTGACCAGAAAAAATTAAAAAAATATCGAAATCCTACTTTCAAGTTGCAAAATCGCTCCCTATTTTGTCAACGCCAATCCAGTGGTACATCAGCTTTGAAATATTTTTATTTGCTTAAAAGAATGCCGTAAGCCGCATATTGCAATGATCTTATTTCAAATTCAAGACATGTATTTGAACTTTGTCTAAATTACCAGAGCTGACATTTTTCGAATCGGAGTCGACAAATATATGTACATATTAAGGTGATTTTTGTTTCATACAGCTTTAATAGTTGCGGGTACATGCAAGCAAAAATCTGGAGCAAGGAGAGCACATAATATTTATTAATATTGTCTGGAGGCTCTTCGAGTTTTTTACTTTCCCAAGAGATTTATATGGTAAAGAATGTATTTTTAAACATTTTTGTCGATATATCGACAAACAGCACAATTTTTTAGGGCTGTAACTTTTTCGTGCGCAGTAATTTAAACACTGAAAATGGATTCGATCTCGTTGTGGTTTGAGTCATTTGAAAACAATACCAGCGAAGAAAGCATTGAGTACAAAATTATAAGAAACCATTCTGATATATGTAATGGGTCTCATTGGCAAGAGGTAAGGAAAAACATTTGCATACTGTGGATACATTTTTTATATTTGCAATTTTCTAATTTTATATAATAAAGTAACTTTTATGTATGCACATATGTACGTGTAGCACGTAGCATAATAATTGAATTGAAAGCTGCTTTCAGGTTATCAGCTATTCCAACCAGCGAGATTTTTAGAACATTCAAAATGCCTATCATCACTAAGTTGAGCAGGACCGCCAGTTGGGGCTAGCTCAACAAACTATATATAGTTGTTTGTTAGAGGAACACTTCAGGGCTTTTTCACAGATTTGCAGCTGCATTTTTGATAGTGAACGTCTATATAAGAATTTTAGCCAAACCAGAATATATCAAATTTCAGAGGATTTCAAATTGTTGTGAACTTTTACCAGCGGATACCCTGAAAATATTAAAATTATGAAATAAACACCATAAAATAATATATTTATCATAACCACTTACATTTTGTAGTGCGAAAGACAAATGCGAGTATCGCATTCGAGAGTATTCGTTCAAATGAAATTCTTTTCGAATCTCCTGCTTTTGATTATCTTTGATTTTCAATAAATTAAACACAAAATTTAATTTTAAAATTACAATTTATTTTTCAATTTATATTCCTTTTGTTATATATTTGCAACATTTGAATAATTTTTGTAAATATCTTTTTTTATTTTCTTATATCCAGACTTTATATTGATTTCATTTCAAACACACATTTGCGCATTTCACGATAATAAATAAACATTTAATGCGATTTTTTTTGTTTCACCTTGAATTTGTATAAAAATTAAAATTATTTTTATATTTTACTTAAATTATTTAATATAAATGTACAAATTAAATTTTTATTTATGTTTAATTATAATAACTGTATTTACTAAGAATAATAATCTCTTCAATAGCTGCTGCTGTATATATAATATACAATCAATAAAGGACTTACGTACACATTAAATATTTTGAGTAAAAAAGGAAACAAATTCGTATAGCAAAATATATAATGCGTGGTGAAAAATTAAAGTTTTTTTTTAGCTAAATCACAAGTAATTATATATGTTAATATGTAAAAATTATTTTAAGCTACATCTATAGAGATAAACAAGGAAACCTATTAAAATTTTGTGTCTTTGCTAGCGCTGACTTATAGTAAATAATAAAAATATCTACGTTATCACTAAAAATATGGGATTGTATATTAGGCTTTTTTTACATTGTACCACTCTAAGCACTATTATCGAATAAGCCAGAGTTTGTAAGAACCCAATGATGGTTTTTACAACAATAAATATTGATTTCATTTAATTTTAAGTTAATGTTTAAAATAAATTTTTAATTTCGATGTTTTTGCTCTATGAAATTTGAGAATAATTTACTTCAGATAATAATTTAATTTAAGTCATAAAATTTTAACTAAATGGCAACTTTATGAAAAATTTAGTTATATATTATTTTAATTATAATTTTAGTATCTTGCCCTAGCTTTCAATCAAAAAAATATTAATCAATAGAAATTTTCAATAAGCTCAGTTATGTGAGGCACTCCGATTTATGTCTATATTTTTTAAGTTTTCTTTTCATTTTTTGTTTTGTTAAGCAAATTATATTTAATTTAAATTTCAAATTTAAATCAAATGAAATTTTTGGCAAGTATATCATATGTAAAATATTAATTTTTGTTTAGCTTTTAATACATACATACATTTATTTTGTTAGATTTTATATTTGTTTTGGATGGAAATAAAATGATTTCATTGCAATTTAAAATAAAATGTTTGTGCATATATTGAGCAGAGGTCTCGGAAAGTAATTTGACTTTAAACTTTTGCCACAAAAAAGAAGTTACAAAGCTCAAATTTTCTTTTGCTGAGATATAGAAAACAATTTTTTTTTTGTGCAAAATAAATCCATTTTGTAGTTTGAATTATTACATTTTTAAAGTTGTAAACCGGCTAAATTAAATGCTTTTATTATGTTATTCAATATTTACAAATATTTAATTCAATTTGTTTCATTCTACTCTGTCTTTTAATGTAAGCAATTTAAAGTCAGTCAAAGGCCGTCTGCTTATAGATTTTTTGGGAATGCTAAAACTCGAAAATGTACACTTTCAGAAGGATATTTTTTATATAGGAGAAAAACAAATAAGTATATTATAATGAAATTGTACAGGATCACAATTGCAAAATTACAATTACTGGAATTCTTGGCGTCATGGAGCATAAAAAGCATCTGATTCAGCGAAACAAAATCCATCAATGAGACACAAACTTTATGTTTTGAATAGTCTTTTGTATGGATAATGTTTTCAGAAAATCTTGGGACTATTCGAAAAATGTTTTCATCACTAGAAAACGTATCAAGCAACGAATATCAAATGATATATTTCATGTAAAAAATGTAGAATGTCATACAGTGATTAGAAAGTTGATGGGGTTGGGCAAGTGGGCGTGGCACTTCCTATACAAGAAAAAACTTTGAAATATTTTTGCGTCAAGTAGGTTTTACTAAACCAAATTTTTACTTTGTCTGGTGACAAAGGGTCATAGTGTGGCCACGGTTTAAAAAGTAGGCATGGCATGATTCATACATGCAATAAACTATTAATTAAAACTTTACCGAAATTTTTACGGCAACATTTGGTAGCAGAAATAAGAACTATAAGTAATGTGGGCGAGATTCAAAAAGAAAGGGTAACACCACCCATACAAGTAAAAGCTAAAGCTTTTATTCACATACACACAAGTAAATTAAACATTTCACCAAATTCAGCATAGTGAGGCATAGTGCCATGGGATATCACCCTGCAAAATATGGGTGAGATTTGACAATAAGGCGTGTCGCCTCTCGTGTAATCAAAAGCTGTCATTCGATTCCTTTAGAAAACGATCCAAGCGAATTTCACCAAATTTACTTAAGGAAAATTAGAGTGGCGCAGATAAATACAAAAGAACGAAATCTGGTTGGTATTCGAAACGCATTGTGAAGCATACTAATGAAGCAAATTTTACCAAATTTATTTGGGGAACAATTTGGCTGCGGTTTGATGAGCGAAGCAAGCACCATGTAAGTAAAGTTATGTGCATAAAACTATTTATGAAAGTTTTAAGAAACTTTGATCGGGAATATTTGATGGCACAAGTAAAAACTTGGAAAAAATGTGAGCTGGATTTCACATGTGCGCAATGTACCTCCAATTTAAGTAAAAACTTTGAAACAAAACGCTAAAGTTTTACCAAACTCATCATGTCAAGTCATTGTGCCATGAACAAGCACCGGAAAAAGTATGGGCAGGATTTGACAATGGGGCGTGACACTTCTCATATAAGCAAAAACTTTATATGATTTTCGCAGAAAACTATTTATGCAAATAAGTATCAACAAATACTTTGCAGGAACATTTAGTGACACAAGTCAGCACTGATGGAAATATGGGTCCCGTTTGACAAGTAACTCCCACAAATTTGAAAGGCTTTGATAAGAAAACTAATTGAGCAAAGCTATCAAAATTGGTGTGAAAACTTTTAGTGATATAAGCGTTGGTCAAAAAGTTAACGTTGTAGCTCACATACAAAGGAATATCTCATAGGACTATAACATTATACTTCAAACTCAACTCAGATCACCCATTCAACGTGAGGACTGACAGCTAGCATTAAGTGGATTTCAGTTTAATGAACTTGAATTCAGTTGCAGTTTTGTCTCATCGCCTTAGGACATTTTTAAAATGATTTTTCAGTTGTAATTAAGGAGTTAAGCCACAGAAGCGGCGCAAAAAACAAGCAAATTTTCAGAGTTTCTTTCGGCGAGAAAATAAAGCAAATTGAAATTTTGAAAGAAGCACCCTATTGTTGGTATAACATTTGAAGATGAGAAAATATTTTCTTCCGAAGCTGTAGTAAACAAAATGGTGGCTGTAGAACCTTTCACTAAGATACATTTTTGAGAGCTGAATAGCTGAATTAGTACGTTGGATTATTTCGATATCTCGAAATGACAATTTTATATAAAAAACTATGCAGTTTAATAAAAAGTCCTACATTCTCCCATGAAAAATACATAGCTTTGAAAATATGCTCAAAATTTTAAGTCAAGTAATCAAAAATTGTACGAGTCCAGCAGACTTGAAAAATGCTCTTTCGGGAAAAACGCGTTTAAGACTTTGGTAGCGGACCACCAAAATTCAAAGTTGGAGGTTTTAGATATTTTTTTAATAATACTTTTAGTATGTAATTTTAAAGGTACTAAGGCATGTTTGAAGCACATAAAAAAAGTAAATTTTTGAAAATTCCACTGTGACCTAGTGATACTAGAATTTTGACAAAGAAATGGATGTGTCGAATGTAGGAAAAATACAAAACGAATAATTTTGTTTAATTTGTTGTCGAAAAATTTGAGTTTTGAAACGCTGCTGGCAGTTTAAAATTTTTTTGCATTTTTTTTTATATAGAAATATTCTTCAAAAAGTGTACTTTTTTCAATTATTCACATTCCTGACGGCTTTAAAGAATGGAGATTTTGTTCTTTTAACGACTTCTAAAACACATGTACATATTTTAATTTATTTAAATTTAAGTTATCTTATTTACAATTTTTCAAAAATTCTTAACTTAAAACTATTAAATGCATTTCGGTAGCATTCAGCGTCATTATTTTTATTTGTTTTTTTACTTTTTTTGTTAGCAAGGCTTAATTATTATTGAACTTATGTAACTAAATGTGAATGTATATGATAAGTCTCTGGTATTTATGTATGCGTATTTGAATACGAATTTATTCACAAATATTTTAATGTCGTTGCGTATATATTTTTGTTTGTAAAATGTAATATTTTTTTTTTAAATACACGATGTGATCTTCTTTTAAGCAGAGTTGATAAGTAAGCATTGGTGAGAGCTTCAGAAATTAGTCAGCCAGTACTGAATTTTGTAATTTTCCATTTTTTTTATATTACGATAATCTAGATGTATATAAAGCATATTACAAATTTCTTTCTTTTGAAAATATTTTCTATAAAAATGTACTATTGCAACATTAAAATCATTTTAGAAAAAACTACAATTTCAGTTTACGACTGACTTTCTAAAACTTCTCAGTTAGATTTGAAGAAACGTATTCACATAAATAAATAAGTTATTCTACAATATTACTGTTTTCTTAAAAATTTATATTTCTCGCAGTGTATTGTACTTTATACTTAAATTTTATTTTTCTTTCTATTTATAACGTCCATGGTATCCATGTATGCGTATTGTTGCATAATGTTGCTGATCATTTTGTTGTTGTTGTTGGAGTTGGAGTTTTTGCAGCTGCAATTGTTGATGTTTTTTCCGTCACACTGTCGTTTCATCATCATCAATATTCCTCCTGTTACGCAAGTGATAAAACACAAAATAACAGAGAAATTAATAGGATTAAATATTTTGTTTGTTTTCATTTTGCATGTAAATGATTTTCCTTGTTAAACAAAGTATTTCATTCAATTAAAATTACATTTTTTTTTTAACTTTTTTTTTGCTGAAAAATACAATGAAAGCACTTACAACGCACTACAAGCATGAAGTATAAAAGGTTTATAATATAAAAAGCAAAACTACATATGAATATATTATGTATATATGTATAATACCATGATTTCACAAATCATTTGATTTTCACAAAATAAAAAGGAAGACAAAATCCACTTTGAAAACTGCTTACTATTTAAGCAAAATAAGTACTGTTAGCTTTAGCTACTTCTAGACTGTCCGTTATTTCTCAAGTTTCATAAGCCTCAAAATAATGGTTCTATATTATATATTGATTTGTGGGGTAAGAGCTATAGCACTTTCACACAGTCTCAATGGCATGAATATGGCATTTTTGCATTACCATATCTTATATAGCTTTATGAATATTTTTATTGAAAAAAAGCTTTTAAAATAACGGACAGTCTACTGCACATGCATATGTTGTAAGTTTTTTGTGAAAAAAGACTAAAAAACTCTTAACCAGAAAATAATGTAAATTTACTAAATTAAATGAAAATCAGAACTATCACACAAAAAAATAAATGAAATCAAACAGCATTGTTTAATATATAAACAACGCACATGCTATGTGTATTTATTTAATTCAAGCCCGCATATCCCTGCGTGTGTGTGTTTAATATTTATGTGTGCGTGTACACGAAATGAATATGTTTGTGTTTATTTAGATATTGTGTGCTATATTTCAGAATAAATTATGCATATGTGTAATTTTAACATGTTTGCTTATAATTGAAACATACGCTATACAACATTTGGAATTTGATATTTCAGCGAATTCAAGTTACTCTCATATTAATAATCTGATTATAAGTCAACATCTAGTGACGATGTTATTTAAGAGCGTAGCATATACACAGCGAAAACTAAAAATTTAACCCAGCGAACATATGAAGGATTGTTTCAATTTGCAAGCAATAATTTCATTACTTTTCTTGATTGACGCTGAAATTAAACTTTTTGTTGCATATGGTAAGGCATATTATATATGTAATATCCCAACGGGAAATCTGACTGCAGCTTCCACGAGGAACATGTCAGATATGCTTCTTCGGAAGCATTAAATTCGAAATTCTATTTAATTAAAAAAACTTTTATTGCTCGTCCACTGGGATTTGAACCTGCGTAGTTTAACGACATCAACTAAGCCACTTGTCATATTTTGTTTGGCTAAAAGTGTATTTTATGAAAATTTAGACAGAAAATTAAAAAACATAATTAGCTCAGTTGGTTAAGATGTGTGGATTTCAGAACACTAAGAAAACGCAGGAGGCCTAGGTTCGAATCTGATCAGAGACAAATAAAACAATAATAGTAAATTTTTTTTCAGATTCATTGAAAGCGCATTTTTTATATACAGCCATTAATTTTTTCATCTCAACATCAAGGGATTTTTATATGCTCTTAATTTCGTATGCATCCAAAGATGTGAATCCCTTCAATGGCATGCAATGGTAAAGAAGATAAGCGAGAAATGTATTGAAAGCAGCTTCCTGGCTCCCTTGAAGTACATCCTAAGCGATTTGCATGCGCTTCCGTTTCCCGTTGGTATATTTCAATACTTTAGGATTTGATATTACTACAAGTATTTTGTCATATGTACGACAACATATGGTTAGAAGCAAAGCATGATGTCAACAATGCCAGGCTGGTGCTTTATTTTCATGTAATAAGGCTTTAACACTGGCAGAAAAAACAGCCCGTTTCTCATTTATTGCGTTCTTGTATTACGTTTTCAAAAATAGCTTTTATATTGGAAATATCGCGTTTTTACTAACTTAAGCCTTGGCTTGCTTTAAACTGACTGCTTTTTGTTTGACATCTGAGATAAACGAAAAATTGGGCTAACGCTAGTCATACTAGTTTCATGCGTTGCTAGACGAACTCATCAGTGTCCCTTTAAGAAAAGGGGTCAAAGGTCTCTGATGAGTACGCCTAGCAACGGCCCGGCTAGCTTTGGCCATTTTTTTTTTTTTTGTGTATTTTTTTTTCGGTGTTGACAATAAGCTCAATAAAATATCAGAAATAAACTAGTGTTTTCTAAATACGAATGTTTAGAGGCTAGCGTAATGTATATGAGCAGCTATAGAATTTCAAGTAACAGTTTCATGGATTAACCACATTGTTACATTTTAGTTTCGAGTAAATTAAAAAATATATTATGCAACAAACAACTTTTGACAAATTTTCTATATCAAAATTTCTTATTTCGGTATTATAACGTAATAATTTTCATATTTTGAGAGTGTTTCTAAAGAAATTAATAAAAACAGTTGCTCACTTCTGTAAATTTTTTAAAGTATAGTTAAATGTTTAAAAAATTTTTTTGCTACAGTAACATTTTCATCAAATAAATCTCTACAGCAAACAAGAATTTCGTTTTCTACAAAGTATAATGGGAAAAACTTTAAGTAATTTAATTTATTTAATGACTAGCATTTATGGAGTTTAATGGATTTTTTAAAAGGTGTTTTCAATAGCACTAAAAATTGTTTTCTATAACTTTTTAAAAATGGTAAATTCTTTTCAAACTACCAGATAGTCAAGGACCAAGGATATCGGCGCCTGCGATGAAGCCATATTATGTCAAACTGTAATATATACATACATTTTGTTTTTAATATTTTACAATTTGCATGAGTGTTTGATGTGTTTTAGTTTTTGTATTGTAAGTGTATATGACTTTTACAAATAAAATTAGTTTGTGATGCAACTGAAAAATTAAATAAAATAAATTTAATATGATAAAAAAATAATGCATGCAAAAAAATACGATTTAAAATTCAAATCAAATACGCAACGTAAATATATTGACATAAAATCAGAATATTTATTTTTATGCCAATAATGCCACAGTGTCAAACAGATTAATTAATTAAAAAAATGTATATGGCAGAAAACATAAGTATGCACATTAAGATCAAATAATATATACAATATTTTTCAATATAACTATGTTATATTTTTTACTTGAAACTAAAAATGTGGAAATAAAATCAATATACAAATGTAAATACATAAACATAAATATATGTTTATTTAAAAAACATGCTTTTAATAATATTGCTAGTAAGACAATTTATTCAACATAAGAATGTAATGTTTAATGAAAACTTTACCCAGAAAGCGTTTACAGTAACGTACAATTTTGAACCATTATTAGGTTTTCAAATTAAATCCACATTTATGTGAGATTTTGAGCAAAAATTAATCATTTTTGGGCAACAATGCTATTGAAAAGACTATTTGGTATCCCACTATTATTCTGGTTCATAGTACACCCCATTTATGTTCCGGCTAATATCATTCCGTTGGAAAACGTCACTTATCAGTTTCTTCAAGAATTTATTTGCAATATCTATATTGACTGGGGTATTTATATGGGAATTATGGTGAGTATTTTGCTCATACCTGAATAACCAACAAAAATGGTTGACTCTAAATTTCTACAAGAAAAGTTATGTGCATATTATGCATTCGCCTTGAATGGCAAATATACTTAGGCGCTTCAAATGCATTTAAAACAGAAGAGGTGAGGAGGAGGTCAGGCAAGGTTTCATCAGAGGAGGGGGATCAATTAAAATTTCAAGTTAACTTTTTAATTCAGAGAATACAAATCATTATTAACATATTTATGGTCATTTATTTCTACTTTATGAATTAAATGAATTTCGTTATTGTGTACCTTAAGCATAGTATGACAATTAAAAAACAAAGAAAGAACTCATTCGTTATGTAACGTTTCGTAGACCTTTCAGAAATCTTTCACACGGAATCTCACAAAGCTTCAGTTGCGTTTCAGAAATCATTCATTTCTATTTCAGAAAGATTTTTGGTTTCTTTTACGTCATCGGACTCTTTTTTTACTCTGCGTCAGTTACGCTGCTATCTTATTACGTCATTGGGACTCTCAAGAATTGTTCCATATTAAGCTCAGCATCATACTTTACATGCAGTTATTTTGTATAAGGTTTTTTTTTTAAATTGACAATAAACTATACTTAACATAGCATTAAACAGAGACTCACAGAAATTCAGTAAATATCAATCATGAACCAGATTTGAATCCAACTGACTTATGTTTGTGAAGACTTTTGAAGAATAACGCGTATGTCAACAAGCCAAGGACCATAGAATAGCCCAAAGTCAACATGGCAGTGCTATCACCCGAGACGCTGGAAAATGTGATGGATAATGCCAATAAAAAGAGCTCACTTCTGTAAGTATTGAGCGAGTTTTATTCAAAAATCTCACCCAATTCAAATAATCGAGATACTACTGTAAACAAAATTTTGTTAGAAACAAAAATATTGCGAGAAAATAGAAAATCATATTCTTATATCTTAATCACGAAAAATTGTGTGTTAATTTTTATGAAAATGTGCAAAATTGAAATTAATATACCACATAAAAAAAACTAAAATATTACAATGATAACGATTATTTATACAAAATATATACAAGAAATTATTCAATTTAATTATAAGAAATGAATTTTGTGGTTTACCTCAGATCTGCTTAGATGAAATGTTGTTGCAATAATGATGGTGTATGATAGTAGTAGAATAAATAGTAGTAGATGTAGTAGTTAGCAATAAAACCATTGTTAATACACGGTATTTTTTGTTGTATTTGTGTTTTTGTTAAAGTTTTTTTTGTTTTGTTTTGTATTTTTTTTTTTGTAATTTTGCAAATAAGTTCTCAGCCAAAAATTGTTGTTAGTATGGTAGGTGGTAGGTTTGTAGGTTTGTAGGTAGATTAATTCAACGAGAAAGAGAGAACAATATAAAATTTCAAAATTAGATTTTCTTTAGACGTTCCCAGGACCACCTGCATAATGTATGTATGTATTGTACATAAAGTGCCATTTTTCGAATAGGATAAGTATGTGTTGGTAATCGGATGTAGACAAACACAATGTGGATCACAGGAGGGATTTGAATGCATAAGTTTGTACAGGTACAGGTTGTTGTATGAGTGTGTTGTTAATTTTGTGAAAATAAATAAATTAAGAAGAGAGAAAGTAGAGCAAAAGATACCACATTAATGTTGGAATATCAAAAGTGTGTTTTACACATGAAAGGAACTTAAAAAACACACAATGCTTTTCGAGTTTGTTCTCGTTTTTTAAAAAATTTTAAATTTAGTCAAAAATCAAGCAAACTAAAAATGTATACATCAACACCAAAGTTAAGCAAGAGTTTAAAAATAATATGCGGTTTATTTGGATAAAAAAAAGTGTTTAAGAAAAAAAATTTTAACACCATTGCCAACATTGAGAAACAAACGATATGAAATTATATGGAATTACATTTAAAATAAGAAAACTAGTCAGTGCAACATATGTAGTATTTCCTTTGAATGTTTTGAAGATTCTTCAGTGATGAGAGCATTTGTTGGTTTTATAGAAATGGTTTGTAACGCTTTGGTGCCAAATACATTAAACGGATTTTAATATTTATTTTTTTAGAACAATATATTTATGTTAAAAAAGGTTATAGCATACTTATTTTTGAAACTAAAAATCATTTTTTTCTAGAAAAAAAAATTTGCAAAACTTCACACGCAAATTGTCGTTTGAGTTTTCGTTGCTTATTCTGGTGCTGAATTCTTTGTTGTTATTGTTGTCTTTCTTCTTCTCTCAAAGAACAAAATCTCTTCCAATTGTTTTTTATTTTTGAAGAGAGAATATAGAATATGATATTAGGGGAGTAATTTCATTATGAAAAAAAAAACAATGTGGTGGCTGCGTGCGAATCCGCGGGTACCTTTAGTTTTCTAATAAAAGTAGCTATCTATTATTTTAAAGAAAGAGAGAAAATCGATATTTTGTTAATGAAAAGGAATAAGAATCTCTCCAGCAGAATTGTTATTTGATTGAGTTAGATTTTCTTGATATAAAGCTATGCTCTAAGCACTCCACATCCAAAAATCCACTACATATGTTGCAAATTACAAAAAGGTTAATCAAAATCATTTAAAATTACTCACTCTGTGTCTGTGATGCTCGTTAGTGGCGCCAGTGGTTGCATAGGTGCCACCACACTTGATGGCGGCGATGAGGCACGTGACCCATGACGTGAACTTGAATTCAATGTGCTGCGACTCAGCACACCTGGATTGTTTACATCATTCACGGCATGGTGCTGATAATGACCATTATTCAACTGCTGTGACGTATGATTTTGATTCAGCTTACGCGCCGACGTCAGATGATCCTCCTCAGCTGTATAGGGAAAATGATAACCATTTTTATCAGAACCCTCTGACATGCGATCTGAATGATAATCAACTGCATGTTGTTGTTGTTGCAATTGTCGCTGTTGCTGTTGATAGTCATTTTTAAGCAACGAATGCACCGAATGCATGGATTCATTATACATCGGTTGAGTTTTCAGCGTATAATGATTATCACGCGAACCATAAATATCGTGTGTTATGCGTTCTTTTGATAAATATGGTGACTCTGATTTGACACCCATATAGCTGACACGCTGTTTATCATAGATACTATCACTCAGATAGGCATTATCCGGATGAAATGAGCGCATATGGTTAACAATTTGTGTGCCACCATTACCGGGATAATCTTTATCACTGCCATAATGGCTGGGTGGCTTATAGCTGCCTGTTGTTGGTAGCCCATCAAATTGTCCGTAATTATCTTGATAGTCTTTGCGGCGTCCATAAAGACTATCACGTTCCATCGCATCGTAGCCGTTGTCTGTTGTAGCGCGATTTTGTAAATTCTCTAGGATTGAAGGTGGCATATTGATTTTATTGTGATGTTGTTGCAAGTAGGCTGTATCGGTGAGGTCAGGATTAGGCAATGGATTTGGTGAGCTAGTATTGATTTTATGCGCGTTTATGTGTTCATTATCAGAAGCAGTTTCCTGCGACCAACGTCCGATATTCGGTGGTGCTTGCAGATATGATTCTGGCAGCTGGCTTGACCAGCGTGGTGCATAAACGGGCTTGTTAACGCTTGGGAATAGCTGTGGACTTTGTACCACATTCAATTCTGGTGGTGTTGTTGCCTGTACATGTTCGGTGATGTTTGGTAGATAAGACGGTGTAGCGCTAACGCCTGTGCTGCGTTGTGTGCCCGACGAAGAGCGCACAGTGCGTGATTCATCGTCATCGCTGGAATGACTTGAGGCCAGCTCAAGTGAGCGTCCATCAGTTTCTGAGCCAGAGTCTGAGTCCTTGCGGTGACGACGTGGTTTATCTTCGCGGCGTACGCTGGCACCTGTAGTGGTGGAGGAATCAAAGCCGCGTAGAAAACTGGGCGTTTCACGCTCAGAATTATAATTGGAGGTGGAAGTTGAAGTCTGACGCAATTGACCATCGCTATGAAGGAGGTATAAGAGATAGTTCAGAATACTGGAAGAATGTTTGGTTGATTTTTATGTAAACAAAATAAAATAAAAATGGTTTGGATGATTTTATGTAAATGCCTTACCCGTTGTGATATCTTAAGCAAGAATCAAAACATAATTTCGGTTAACTTATTCGTATTTTTTATGCAAACAATTAATTTTGAGATTTATTTTTTCCATCATATATAAATGATATTTTTAAGTTTGGCTTCTTTCGATAAAATAACTTTTAATTTCTTTTTAATGTTCAATAATAACCATAACGATTCCCTACACGAAAGGTACATTCACTTTGCCGTTCCGATTGTATCGCATAGACGGGGGCATGGAAGGTATAGAAAAGAAATCACATATGTACGTGATCAACGTCACGACCTAAGTCGATTTAGCTATGTCCGTCTGTCTGTCTGTTGAAATCAAGTTTACGAGAAAACCAAGTAAGCTAATTGAATGAAATGCCAGCCAGGTCACACCTTTAAACAAGTTTCTTGCTATTGAAAATGGGCGAAATCGGTTTACGGACACGCCTAGCGCCCATACTTTATGTAAACATGTCCAAACGTGTTTCGAAAAAAGTTGCAGCGATTTTCAGGAAATTTGGTGACTTGGTTCATATGTGAACAAAATTAAGATAAAGCTAGGTTTCAATTTTACAAAAGCTCCGTAACACAGCCCTAAATTTTAAGATTTTTAACGCCATGTCTCGTAATCCGTGCAAGATATTGTAATGAGATTTGGTAAAGGGATACAGATCATATATATCTTGAACTGTGCCCAGAGTGGCCGTGAACGTTTTCAACAATTGGAAGTTTTGATTCTGTATATCTCGAAATTGGCTACTACGATTTTCACAAAAATTTTAGAGATAAAGCCATTGAAAGCAGTCTGGATAAGCTCGTTGAAGGTCGTGGCACAGCCCATTATTTATAAACTATATATAAATTAAATATGGCAGATATATTTGCCATATGATATTTTATTACAGAAATTTGGCGAAATATTGCGCGCAGGCATGGCACACTCTCACACAAGCGAAGAACGTTTAATGGTATAGGTAGTTCAACGGGATTGCATCAGTGGGCGTGGTACTTCCCATATTAGCATAAAGTTGTAAGCCCTATTTAAAGTGAGCTATTGCAGCAATTGGTATGAAATTTAATGCAGGTGGCTAATTTGCTATAAGGTATATTTAAATCAAAAGTGGGCGAATAAGCACCAGTGAGCGTGTTACCTCCCATACAAGTAAAATATCTCAAGTGGAATATCCATCAAAATATGTGAGCAATCGTATTAATATTTGGTGCAAGAATGTTGTTTACGAAAAGCTGATATATATGAAAAATATTGCATTTAATTATACCAGTGGGTGTGTTGCCGCCTTAAATTTTGAGTCTAATTACAGAATATATCGCAAACTATACAAGCTATTGTGCTGAATAGCTTGTTATGCGGATGTTGTTTACGTATATAATATATTGAATTAAAGAAGGCGGAATTGGAAAAGTGGGCGAGGAAGATTTCGACATTTCAATTTCTGTCCTGGGAATTTATGTTTTCTTCTTATAATTGTTTTGCTAATTCTTGACTTGAACCACTTTCAACTAAAAGTATGCAATGTAATTTTTGTTTTCTTAAATGATTTTGCTTTATGTTGTTCCTTTTATCCTTCTTTTATTATACGCAAATTTTTTGACACCGAAATCTATTCATTATTTTAAAAAATAAAAGCATTGCTAATCACAATTTATGCAATCAAAAGAAAAACATATGTTAATGTAACCAGCGTTAAGTGGTATAAAAAAAACAGAATCTTTATACTCATATTAAACTTAAAAAAAAATAAGTCTAAAAAATATTTATTATACTATGCACTATTATTTTTTCCGAAAGTAAAAAATTTTTCAAATGTTCCATAAACTTTAACAAAGACGTAAAAATTTAAGCCAAATCAAAATTAATTGCATTCAGGGTGTGCCAATTAACATAAAATCACCTCTCATTGAATAAAACAATTACTTACCTATACGGACTGGAGCTGGTCTTGGCAGTGCTGCGGGAAGTAGTGCTAGAAGCGCTTATGCCAACATTGCGTCTTGTTGCCGTATCATAATTACCTTGTGGCGCGAAGTTGTTTGGACGTGGTGCGGCATTGACATTGTGTGAACTGTTGCTGACAACCAATGATGAGTCCAGCAGCGGCACTTTTCGACCCATACAGCGTAAGAACGTGCGTTGCAGATTTTCGCGTACACGTTTGTTGATAATGCAGTAGCCCACAAGGCAAAATATGGCATGTAACACCACTACCCCGGAGAGTAGTATGCTCAAGAGTTGCGAGTTCTCTGATGCTGCAAGTACGGCTAACACCCACATAACACCCATCAATGGCAATGATACAACGGAGAGCCAAAGCAGCGTACGCAAATTTCCAAATCCAAGCACATGGTCCTTGAGCGTAAAAGCAGCTTTAACCGAAACAAATAGAATTAACAGATTTACCACAGACATGCCCGCTATAGGTCCAACTAGCCACCAAACGACTGGCTCATACACCGATAGCCAACAGCTGTTAATTCAAAAGAGAAAAAAACAAATTGGTTAATATTTTGCGCGTTCAAATGCAAACTTCTAGGAATTTACATCGTCATCATTATGATCGGCATACTTACAATAGACTGTTGCCATATTCGTGTGCTCGTACGCCCACCGACAAACCAACCACTATGGCTGGCGCTCCATAGCCCATTGCAAAATAGAAACCCATCGGACCATGATTAATATCGCGCATTTCTGTCAACATGCGGTACAAATGCACACAATCAACTGTCGTCCATGCGAATGCTGCCAACCAGAAGTAATGCAAGCAAATTGCAATCAATTTGCATGGGAATTCGTTCTCGAGTAAATTGCGTCGCGATTGCATGCCCACAAAGAAGAGCAATTCGGCAAAGAACACACAGAGCACAATATTTTGGTGTATCGTATTCGAATTCGTCTGTTGGCCACGCAATAGCGCCAATGCAATCAACACGCTGAGCAGCATTGGCAGCGAGACCATAAACGCCGAATAGGAAGTAATTTGTACAAGCAACGATGGTTCGGGAATATCTTCAGGATCGATTATGTCTACAATGACAGCATAATTGGAGATATGAGTGCACGTACAGTTGACAATAATTGGTTGTCCATCGTTTATCAATTCATCATAGTCAGGCACTTCGGTTTGACACCCCAAACGAGTCCATTGATTTGTGAATGAATTCCAACGCACGCATTGCGGATTGGAGCGTGGACCAAAGCGAGCGACATCAATGTCCAGCCACATTTGCAATTTAATTGGTTGGGAGAGATGTGGCGAGCCAAGCGAACGATAGCTGATAGGATGTGCTGTTTGTAGTTGCTCTGATGGATAAATGACCTCAACTTGACGTTTTACCAAACGTCGATCTCGATAGACCGCTTCATTCTCCGATTTCTGCTGCTGCTCGCTAGGTTCTTCAAAGTGTGGCATGTTACCCAACTCAGGTGAATCAACAACTTCTACTTCTTCACCAGAATTTCCATGAAATTCAATATTATCGTCAAAGTGCACATTTATGTGTGGCTCTTCAATGGAGCCACTAACTTCGACTTCTTCAGCGCTAATTTCCGCCTGTTCATGCGATGCTGGTATTTCATGTGCTGTGATACGTATGTTTTCATTCATGTGTTCTTCACTGGAGCCACCACTCGTAGATTTGGGCACATCG
Organism: Meiosimyza decipiens; assembly: GCA_963680825.1. NCBI lineage: Eukaryota > Metazoa > Arthropoda > Insecta > Diptera > Lauxaniidae > Meiosimyza > Meiosimyza decipiens. Next base: position 63,883,713 of record OY804261.1, read on the forward strand.
AAAACTTCGACAACATCATTCTCGCCGGAGCTGCTTTTCTTTGTGGAGGAAATCTTGCGGAATGGTATCTCTATGCGTTTTTCTTCGCTATCAGTGGAAGGCACTAGTATGGCCAGTGAGAGTATGGGTGTTGCTACCTCAATGTCAACACCCCAGCGTCTGGTGATGGTCTCATCATACATATCCGGCAGCAAGCTGCCAACATCCTTGTACTGAGCATAAGAGATAATGACGCGGTAATCACTGGTACCTTGTGATACTTCATTACTATCAGGTGGTGTTATTCCAAGCATATCAAGTGGCACGAGTACTTTTGTGAATTTATCGAACTTCGTCTTATCCTGTATGTAGTTATTGTACTTGGGAAAAGTTATCACCGGTTTTTGCTTAGATGAATGCTGTAGAAAACCACTTGTATCCGGCAGTATAACACTCTCTGTTGTAAATGCATTCGGCTTGAGATATTTAGTTTTATGATATTCGCTCAGCTGCTCTGGCTCGTAGCCAAAGAGTGATTCAGTGGTGACGATATCAAGCGCAAGTATCATATTACGTTGTACTATTTCAAAGGGGTTCGTATAGGTGTCATGTTGAGAGCGCGCCAGCACTACCATGTATTTGTTGAAAGCATCCACCAGATCATCGGGTCCACGTTGTATCAAATAAGTGGTGCGTTTCCATTCAGGTGCATATTTCTTATTCAAGATAACACTAGTGGAGTCTACCAAATTTTTTATGAAGTATTTGTCTTGGCTATGTGAGAGATTGAGGCCATTTTGCATTAGTTCGTAGTTAATCAGCTCTTGCAGTATCCCCTCAGCAACCAATAAATCAGCGCCATATAAACGATCGTGCGAGAACTTCAGTTCATCTGAGAGATAGTCCATTTCAAATTCATTTGACCAGACGTTATTGCCTTCATTCAGTAGAAATGATGATTCCATCTTATAGCGACGACTATCTTTAACTAGTGGCTTCTTCACCACGCTAAAACGATCCACCGTTTCACACGCGTGTTGTAAACTCTCTGCCAATTTGACGGCAACAAACGAATTCAGCTCTAACTCTGATTTCTCTAATTGTGACAGCTGTTTTCTCAATTCTACAAATGGCTCCGAAGTGCAATTGAACATATCGGGCTGATTCCAACCACCAGACAAATTGTCACATGAACGTTGTCCCTTTCCCCGCGCAGGTGTTGGACAGTTCTCTATGGTGGTGCTACCCAACGGCGTACGGGGCCACCAAATTCCGGCTGCAAACGAGCGTGGACAAGCATCATAGACAACTTCGCAGCCATTAAGCGTTACTTCCGCATAAGGATTCGAACAAGAATCACAACGTCTACCAATGACGCCTTCGCGACACTCACACTGACCGATGAGACGATTGCAAGCGCTGTTGAATGATCCAATGGAGTAGCAATCACAAGGTATGCAGGCAGTTTCATTTGGTGGTTGATAGTGATTTGTTTTGCAATAGCACTGCCCAGTAGTTTTATTGCAATCTGGATGATAGCCCTGCTTTAAATCACATTTACAAGGACCACAGCCCTTCTCACCCCACCAGCCACCTGGACAAGGTTGCTGCATAGTTTTCTCGCAGTAGGCACCATGTTGAAAGGTGTTATTGCATTCGCATTTGTAACCACGCGGCTCGCTGACATTAGAACGGCAAACACCCGCGGCGCATGGTTTCACAGTACAAATGGGTAAGCACTCACGACCCACATAGCCAGGTAAACATTCGCATTGCGCTTGATCCCATGCGGTCGCACATGTTGAATGTTGTGGACAAACCTCTGGACACTCGGCACGTGACACGCAGCCATCTTCGACGTTTTCTCGTATTGTAGGACGTGAGAGCACTGATTGTGAAGCACCAATTCTAACATCTTGTATGCAACCTTCAAAAGGTACCATGTCGCCAACGGCGCCAATGGAAGCATCTGCGCTGCCAATAACCATTTTTCCAACATATAAACCTTGCACTTTTTGAGACATTGGTACCACACCGGTGCGTTGGCCATAATCTACCGAGAATTGTATCTCCGCACCAAGCCACTTTATTTCAATGCGATGCCAGGCTCCATCCGAAAGAAAAGCGCCCGCTAGGAACATCGGCTCATTATCATAGATGTAATAGAGTATGCCGTTTTTGAGGCATATCACAGCTGAGCTATTCTGGCCAATTTGTATTTGTATCAGGAAAGCGTCGTGTTGTAGCGTACGCACCGACAGCGCAGTCAGCCATGGCAGCTGTATTGGACGCAGCAAAGGATTAAAGCTTAAACTGCCGTCACCACCAAAACGCCAAGGTGCTGGTATAGACTCTTGGCAAGTATTGCCCGCATAGCCCTCCGGACAGTCACAGGTGTAAGTATTCCAACCTTCGCGGCATATACCGCTGTTGAAGCACGGATCTGAAGAGCATAAAGGCGATTTTTGTGGACAACCTGAAATGGTGCCATTGTCTGCTACATAAGAATTGAGATCAATAAAGCGATCGTCGATGCGTAAATCAGAAATGCAGCCAACAAAGTCTTGATTCGTAACAGGAAAATGTGCCGGTATGCGTGGCAGACCACCGATTTGCAGTGGTCCCGTCAAGTCCAAGAAACGATGACAAGTTTCCGTCAGCAAGGCGCAACGTTTATCTAAACGTAATGTGGTTTCATTAGCGCAACTCCAGCGTTCACCCAAGTTACCAGCTAAGGCGATGGCGGTATCACAGTTGTCTAGCACCAACGTCACAGTGCGATTTAAATAAATCAGCTCCACTTCATGCCAGGCGCCATTGGAAACTTTGACTGTCCGCTTGACCGTTACTCTTTGCTTTTCATCGCCCAATGAATAGGAGAAACTCACATGACCTTGCAATATTTCCAAAGCTATAAAGTCGTGCAACTCATTGTAGCGTCCGTTGTAGAGCAGCAGCCCATTTTCATTAACAGTGGCAAAGCGCAGCTTAATATTAAAACGATGCCTTTGCTTCAGGCTCTCAAAAGTCAAAAACGAATTTCGTGCAAATGAACGCGAACGCAATTCGCATGTGGCAGTGTACGGTGGCGGCTGTGAGCTTGTCAGATAATTATGCATGCAAGAATAACCACCATCACAGGCATCGGACATACATGGCTTCAATTTATTAATGCTGGTGCCACAGTCAACGCCAGTAAATGAAACAGGGCAGGCGCAAGTGTAGCCGCCTTCACGCCGCAAGCAGGTGCCACCGTTAAGACAGGGATCAGAATAACAGAGGTCAACTTCTGTGTCGCACAAGTAATGCTCTTTGCTGCCGGTGAAGCCATCGGGACAGGAGCAGGCAAATGTGTTGACAGGATAAATAGGGCGAAAGAGCACAGTGTCGCTGTGTATGAAATCGGTGGCATTACCGAATTTCAAAACTGTCAAACATTCTTCAAAATTCAGACATGGTTCTCGCACACATAAATTATCGTCAAATGGCAGCACTTCCACGGTAGCTAACCTGGCCAAAATCGCACGATTCAGGTAAACACGCTCTTGTAAATACTGCGGGGTATAAAATTCTTCATGTGACACATCAGGTCGCTTGGCAGAGAAGCTAACGTTGAGTATACGTGTTGTGACATCTGTGTCATCCTGTATAGAGAAAATGAAAATGTGCTCCTTTGGGCTGGGTATAATAGCAGCCAAGCCATCGAGAAAGAAGTTCAGCAAGGGTGACAAAAATGCTTCCTCAGTCATTTCATTCAAGCGGACTGTCACCGAATTGAACAGCATATCCTCGGTAATAAGGCGCACTGACAGCTGCATGATGGCTTTTGCCTCATTGATACCATCTGTTACTGACACTTCCATTGTAGCGAATTTCGGCACGTTCGTATTAAGTTGGGGACTTAAAATTAAACCACCAGTTGTGGTATTTAGTCTTATGAGATTGGCATTATTGCCGGATAGTATGCGATATGTTAACTTATCAGTGACATCAGCATCAAATGCGGGTATGCGCCCGATTTCACCACTAGGAAAATGATCACGAAAGTTGTTGAATATCACTTGGAAGTCACGCAGCACGGGTGCATTATCGTTAACATCTGTGACTAAGATTTCCACATGTGCATCATTACGTAGCGGTGGACTAGCTGCACGCACCACTAATTCAAATCGTTTACGTGAGGATTCATAGTCCAACTCTGTCATTGTTAGCAGTTGTGCGCGTTCCGAGCCAGGTCTTGTGACCAAAGAAAATGAGTTTGAATCATCACCACCGATTATGGAGTAATGCACGACAGCGTTTACGCCTTCATCGGGATCATGTGCATGTATCTCGCCCACAACAGAACCAACTGGTGAATTCTCTGGCACATAGAGCGTGATTTTGTCTGAGGAAAATGTTGGTGGCGAATCATTGACATCTTCCAGGCGTATTTGCACCTCCACTGAGCTCGAGAGTGGTGGTGAACCTTTATCGATGGCAATAGCAGTGAGATGATATGTGGCAACGCTTTCGCGATCCAGTCCTTTATTAGTACGTATGGTGCCAGAGGTGGGATCAATGACAAAAGAACCATCTTCCACATCTCGATCGCTGAGTATGTATTTGATACGTCCGTTGAGACCAATATCAGGATCAGTAGCAGATATCTGTATGACGGAAGTGCCCACCAAAGCATCTTCTAATATTGATGATTGATAAAGCGGATTTTTAAATGCTGGTGGATTATCATTGACATCAGTAACGCTGATTTCCACGTCTGTGGTATCACTGAGTGAAGGATTACCGCCATCTTTTGCAGTGACTGTCAGTAGATAACCACCGGTAGTTTCACGATCGAGCAGGGCACTTGTTACTATGGCACCGGTTTGTGCATTGATCTCGAATGGGTCTGGGCTACCCAAGCCATTGATGGTTTCCTCATTAAGTGAGTACGTAATTTGTGCATTAATGCCAACATCGCTGTCGGTGGCAGAAACAACTAAAATTGTTGTGCCAACAGGAGCATCCTCGAAGACAGAAGCACTGTAAGGTGCATTCTCAAATATTGGCGCAAAATTGTTGGCATCAGTTACATTGACGTTCACGGTTGCAGTATCTGTACGTCCACCAGAGTCGGTAGCAGTGACGGTAAGCAGAAAACGTTTCTCCTGTTTATAGTCCAGCGATTGTGCTATCGTTATCAAACCACGCCCATTTTGTGACGTTATAGCAAATCGACCACGTATATTACCCGTAGTTATTTCATAATGTAATCTCGAGTCCTCATCGGGATCTGTTGCTGTTACCGTAGTCACCGGTGTACCTGGTGGTTGATCTTCTCCCACATTTGCCTCATAGTATTTCGGATTAAATGTCGGATCATTGTCATTAACATCCTGCACAGTTATTACGACTGAAGAACTTGCCGACTTCGGTGGTACGCCACCATCTTTAGCGATAACTTGAAAGGCGAAACGACTCTGATCTTCACGATCCAGCTGCTTTATTGTCTGCACCCAACCAGTACGTGAATCAACAGCCAATGGAAAGTTGTCATCACGTTCGGATATACTGTAAGTTATTTCCGAGTTTGCGCCCTCATCGGAGTCATAAGCTTGCACACGTATTATGTTGTAGCCAACGGGTACATTCTCTAGCACTGATTCTTGAAATTGTGAGGTATAGAAGCGCGGCGCATTATCATTCGCATCAATAACATTTACCAGCAGTTGTGTGGTGTTACTACGCGACGGACTGCCACCATCTTGGGCGCGAATCACCAAGCGATAGCTGCGTACACTTTCATAATCCAACGGCTTCACCAAGCTAACGTCACCACTCATGGAGTCAATGGAAAATTGTGATTGTGTATTGCCACCAATAATGGCGTATCGTATTGCGGCATTATTGCCCTGATCGGCATCGGTAGCGCGTATATGTGCAACGGTATTATCATCGCCCCATTGATCTTCTGGCACTTGCACTGTGTAAGTGCGTTCACTAAATTGCGGATAGTTATCATTGTCATCCAAGATTTTTACTAAAACAGTGGCAGTGGCGGTTCGGCGGTCACTTTGCGGTGCTGCCATATCGGAGGCGGTGACGAGGAGCGTGTAACTATCGGATGTTTCTCGATCTAGCGAGCTACGTGTTGCAATTACACCTGAGCGACCGTCAATGCGAAAAATGGGAACCTCAAGATCTTGCAAGGTACCGGAGCCATCTGAAAAGAGTAGAGGGAGTTTAGATTTTATTATAATTTATAGTGGATATCACAATGCAGACTTTTGAATTGTAACCTTGATATATAGCTCGAATGTTAGTGATTAACTATTTACGTTCTAGGGAAATATTACCGAGAAAGAGAGAAAGTTAATGATGCCGATGAATAATTCGAAAGAAGTTGAATAAGTCGAAATAAGTCTTCGAAAAGTTGAAAAGTTCAAAAAGTCGTTGGAAAAGGTTGAAATAGATTGAATTATTAAAATACAGTTTGAATAGTTCAAAAAAGGATCTAAAGGTTGAATAAGTCGAAAGAAGTTGGAAAAGGTTCAATAAATCGAAAAAAGTTGAGAAAGACAGGAAAAGAGTTGAAAGGTGAAAAATTTTAAAGAGGTAGAATAATTCGAAAATAACTTGAAAAAGTCGAAAAAAGTTGAACAAGCCAAAAAAGTTCAAAGAAATTGAATAGCTTGTGATAGTTTAAAAAGTTCGATTAAGTCGAAAAAGGTAGAATAAGTCGAAAAAAAGCTCAAAGAAATTGAACAAGTCGAAAAGAGTTGAAAGAGTTTGAAATTTGTAAGAGGTTTACACTATCAAAAATTGAGTAAAATAGCTTGAATAGATTGAAAGAAGTTAAAAGATATTTCTCAACAACTCGAATAAATTAAGAAAATTTCAATAAGTTGTAGCAGTCGAAAAAGTTAAAAAAGGTCGAATAATTCCAAAAAAGTTGAAATATTTCGATTCATTCAACAGAAATTGAAAAAGTTTGAACAAAGAAGTCGAAAAAGGTTTTGTTAATCAAAATATGTAAATTGAATAAGTCGGAAGAAGTTGAAAACACTCACCAGTTACACTTTCAATGCTGTACTCGATTTCAGCATTTCTCCCCAAATCCTGATCAGTTGCACGCAATGTTATCACAGTTGATCCCACCGTTGCGCCTTCCCTTATGCTGGCCTCAAATTGTTCCGCCTCAAATGTCGGATTATGATCATTGCAATCCAAGACATTAACCTGCAGCGTTGTAGTGCCCGAGCGTGGTGGAAAACTATCGTCTGTTGCCACCACCCTGAAGTAGTGCACATCCATCAGTTCACGGTCTAAGCTAGCAGACGTGCTGATAACACCCGCACGCGAGTCAACCTTAAAGAGCGACTGTGAACGTGAATCTAACAATGAAACCATGGAATAAACCACCGGTGAATCCTCAGGATCACGTGCACGCACCGTAGTTACCACAGAGCCAGCGGGCTGCTCTTCCAGCACAGAAGCAACATATAACGCCTGTTCAAAATAAGGCGATTGATTACGCAACTCACGTCGCACCCGCTTTGCAATGTCCGTATCATTGAACTCTTGATGATGATACACAATCTTCAAACGATGATCGGAGTCCACAATATCATTACGATTGCAGCGTATGTTAAAGGTAATGCTCACCTTCCACATAGATTCGTGTATGCAAACATCGCGACTAGCGACCAAATCACGATTCTGATGCTCTATCGCAAAACGTTCATCGTTGACATCGAGAAAATTCACCTTACAATGTTGGCAAACGGATTTCGGCAGAAAAGCATTTAAATTATTGATGAACTGTGACTTTCGCAGACAAATCTGATTCCACTTATCCGTGGTATGTATAGCATACGAAGCATATGTCTCCGCTATCCATTGCTTTGCGTCCGATATGCGTCTATGTATTGATGGTTCCAACTGTAGCACATCTTGCGATCTACGCTTTCGACTCAGTAAACGATGACGCATTTCATTGTCATAACTATTACCAAATATTAAATCACCATCTCGAAAGTCGGTGCGACTATTGTTGTGATTTACATTAGACAGATTATTATTGGCGATCATTTCCACAGGTGGTTTTCTCGCACCACCCAGAAAATCACCAAAATAGCGTGCATTTGTTTCATCGATTTGTACGTATCTTTTTCGTCTACGTTTCGAGTAGCCGGTATCTTCTTCCTCATACTGTCGACCATGTATTTCCTCCTCAACACGTCGATCCTCATTACAATTGTGGCCCGTGACAAATATTCGCACCGGCAGACTATAGTAATCGATGCTGCGCAAACGATTTGATGTTGAATCCACGTAGAATGTAAAGAGATTGGGATAATAGATGCCATCACATTTGAGCGATTTTTTCAATTGTATTTGACCGTCCTTATGGCTGACGCTGACTAGATGATGTACAAAGTGCGCTGATTTGTGTGCGTTGATTTTATAATGCCTATCTGAGCCCAGCTTATATACGGAGGCATTAAAAATTACAGTACTCGGTTCGGTATTTTCATGCACAATAATTAGGTAGGCTCTGGCTATTTGTACTGACATGCTTTGTAGAAGCACTATGATGAGAAATAATCTAACTAATGGCAACTTTGGCAGCAGCAATCCTTGTCGTCGTTGGATGCAGCATAATTGTTGTGACAGCCACATTTTGCAGCCGTTTTTGTTTTATATTTTGTGTCTTATATAGCTGATTGTACACGTAGTGATTCAGATTTTAAGTGGATTTGATATGTATGACCAAACCATACTGCCTTTTATCTTTTATAGAAAAATCATTTAAGATTTTACGGTATGAGCGCTTGCCAAGAAGTCTAATACGAGAAATAAAACAGAAAATATAAATAGTATAGTTATAAAAGATTTACATTTCGTTATATGTACAAATACTTTATGAATATTCAAATTAAAATCAAAACTTATGCTTAAATTATTGATAAGTTACACACGCTGCCAATTCTGAAACTTCCAATGGGGATATTTCACATGGCTTTTTCTTTTTCAGTTTTGAAATTAGAAAACTAATTCAATTTAAACTTTAAACTGAAATAAAACATATTGCATGAATGTTCACAGGAACTCCAACAGCTCATTAATATTCATGCAAAGACTGCAGCATTACCATGTACCACACAGCACACAAAGCTGCAGTTGCATATAGCAGGACGCATGCATTCATGGACCAAGGTACTTACTTGCAGAACAAGGATAGCAGTTGAAAAGTTTGCTGCGAAAATGTCGCACGTTGCGTGTTTCGCAAATAGTTGAGAGCATAAAAATGTAAATGAATGCAAATGTTTATGAGGAGGGAAAACTTTCATACGGAAGTCACAATTAGTTTTTTGCTTAGAAGGGACTGACAGCACTTGAAAATGCAGCAGCTTCTAATAAGCATATGGTTAGCAACATAATTAAATCGCTCAAGCTTTTGAAAGGAAAGAGAAATTAAAGAAGTTTCCGCATTATTGTTCACAAAATCATAATCATACCAAATAAATAACACCAAAAAAGCCAAAGTTCACCAAAAAAAAAAAAACATATCTATTGAAATGCACTTAGATGATTCGACGTAAGTGTCACACCCACTTAATGGTGGCAGAATATTTGTTCATTTCTTAAATGCTAATGCAAAGAAATTCTATAAAATGTTATTATTCGGTGCAACGAATGAAATTTTCCAAATAGTATTATTATATAAATGTGTGCCTTGTTAGTATGCATCGAAAAACTTTTGATATGCAATTTATTTTGAAAAGTTCTTATATGCCAAACCAATAGAGGAAAATGACATCGAAAGCTTAAATAATCTGGAATAATGACACATTTTGTTCATTGCGGCATACGGACTGGTCTAAGCTGTTCAGTGAGAAGGTTCTTGCAAAACTCACCTACCACCACCCAAAATATAAAAATCGAGCCGCCTTTGATACATTTAAAATAGCAAGATATCAGACATTATTAAGTAATTCTATAATTTTATGTTTTCACATTTGTATTACGTTTGCTATGTGATATACTCATTTTGTACAGTAATGCCCATTAAAATATATTAATTTATATCAGACACGCCCCCTATTTTCCAAAAATTCACATCACCAATAAATTAGCCAAGCCAAATTCAATTATATACACCTATGTACACATTTATAGCAACTCGCATACCTCAAACGTCAAAAAGCAAAAATTTACTGTGAAACACTACAAATGTCAAAAATGAAGACCTAGAATTAGTAGAAATTATTTTGAAACACTACAAATGTCGAAAATTAAGAGCTAGAATAAAACACACTGCACTATAGAAAAACTACACAAAACTCTTTGAAGAATAATTAGTTGTTCAATCTCTACCTTAACATCTCCCACGCAACATTAGAGGAAATATTAAAATTATAAACATTACAAATGTTTTACAAAAATCGCCAATAAAGTTAAGAGAATATATTCTGCCTGAACTACTCAAAAATCACAGAATCAATGAAATAAACACTTAGAAGCTCTGTGTATTAAAAAACAAATCATAAAATCCGATAAAAAACCAGGGTTCTTAGGCGTCCTACAATCAGAAATAAATTATGGACAAAATAGTACACTGAATATCACAAAACAAAAAATAAAAAAATCAATAAATAAAAAGTCGGGCAAAGTTGTAATAAAAGGATCAAAAACAAAGATCTTCTTTGAAAGCTTGTGTTGGGAGAATTTAACAATGTGCTATTGGCAAAAAATAAAAAATCGCCAATTTAACCAAAATAAAATTTTAAAGGTGCTCTAAAAAGGTAAGTTAATGTTTAGATCCTAAGACTAAAACTGCATATGAACGAAAAGAAAACTGTGGAGCTAAACACAAATGTCCTTCAATAAGTTTGAGAAACTATCTGGTAACGACCTGAAGTCTATAGGTCTATGTGTGGCTATTGAAAAAAGTTTTTTTTACCACAACACCACAAAATCTGCTATTTTTTGTGGGTGTAACTGCTTAAAACAGAAGATCTAATGGACCAAGAGACAACAACGTATTTTGCTTGTCATTTTATAAGACACACCCTAAATTCTATATACCTGCTGAGCAATAAAAGTCGCTTTTGGGAGCCTTCTGCTACCAGGGTGTATTATCCTAAATTTACAAAGAGGGCTAAAAATAATATGTTCAATTTTGCTAATCCAATCCTTCTTATGGCTGCCAGAATGTGATAAAAGCAGTTTTGGTCAAAATTTCACATTTAATCACTTTTTGCTTCTAAGTCTTCAACGTTCAGTAAAAATTGCTTGGAGTAAAATGTTTTTAAAATTAGTCAAAATATTCAAAAAAAATTTATTTATGAATATAACAATTTTTTTGCCTATGACGTCATAAATTTATAACGTTTAAAAGTAATTTTCATAAAAAAATTGCTGGTAGTAAAATGTTCTTAAAAATAGTCAAAAAAAAAATTTTTATTAACATTTTTATGGTAAAAAACTTTCATGACGTCACAGACAAAAAAATATTATTGCAATAAAAAAAATATATTTTTCTGAATATGTTGACCAATTTTAAGAACTTTTCCTAGTGACACGAAAGAAATTTAGGCCAACATTAGGTAGAAATTTCTAACTAAAAGTTAAAATTATCCAATAGAAATATGCGCAGGATTAATATTCTATCTGTAAAGTTTTTTACCAATTCTTTTTAAGAACAACGCACCGATGAACCATGGTATTAAATTTAACAAAATAAATTTCAACGAAAATTTTGTATTTTCACGAATTTTTAATATGAAGTGAAGTCTATAGGTCTGCTATATTTGAGCAATTGCGAAAACCACGTCACGCTCTCATGTCCTTTCATTTCTCAAGTCACATTTTTAACTTGAAAACTTAGGTAGTTTGTGTGTTAAAGAATAAATAATAAAGAATACATTCTCTAAATCAAGGATGCGTAGTCCATAGCTCGTTTGGCTCTTCCAGTTCTTACAACAATAACAAAAAAACTATTGAGCTCACTTCGAGCTCTTTCCGTTATTCGAGCTAAATCATTTTGGTTCGTAATCATCGCATGTATTTTGTTCCTGTAATTTTTTCTTCAACGCATCGACTCGTTGAACTCTTACCGTTACTCAAGTTAAATAATTTCGCTTCGCTATCGTTGCATGGTTTTTGTTCTTGTTGTTTTGTCTTCAACGCACTTTATTGTTTGTGTGATTTTGATTTCAATTTATTTGCTCCTTGAGCTTGAGATTTTTGTTTCTGTTTTCCTTTGTTTCTATGAAATTAGTTTGCCGCAGCTATTTGAAAATTTTCATCAATACCAGAAATTTTTTCGCAAAATATTTTTGAGGTTTTTTTTGACAGAATTGTTGTTGTTGTTACCAGCTCTCGAAAAAAATTTTGTACGCATCTTTGTTTTAGAAGGTTAGACCTTTCGACAGAGAAAGCCGATATTTGACAGATGGTGAATGACACATGCTTTGAGATGTTTGAGTGATGACTTTTGGGTTGCATGAAAATGCACTGGACTTAGAGTCGGAATGTACTTTTTGAATAGTGAACCTACATTTGATTTGATATACCCACGTATAATAAACAAATTGTGAAATTTTCAAGTTCAAATTGTTCTAAAAATCTAGTGGAATATCTAAAAAATCAAAGACCAATATCACATAAGACATATAAGTCAGGGAGTAAAACTAGTGATAACTAATTAAATTCACAACAATTTAAACTTTGAATTCAAATGTAATACACATGATTTCTGAAATGATGACGAAAATAGGTCGTTCAGATCTTGAGATTTCAAACCATATTGATTATTTCTTGAGTATATTGCAGCTACTATTTTTTCTCAATTTTTTGAAAATTTTTATAAAAATTCAGAATCTCTGCGGCGATTATTAAATGTCCAAAATTATCGTATAAGAGAAATTATTACTCATATTTGGCAGATGTGTACATTGAAGACTTAATTTTTATGAGCTGTTAATTGTAAAAATTACATAAAATTAATTACCCATTGGAGCACGCGCCGTTTGCTTACTTTTGCCGCTGAGATTGGTTTTTCTTGCAATTTCATGGTTCGTCAACCTGAAAATGTTTCAGGTGTTTTTCCATTTTTATTTTCATTTTAATTGTAAAGCAAAATTAAATTTTCACACGCACGGCAAAACAGCAACTTACTCGCTGCATGCCCGCACAGAAACAGGTGAACTACTGGTAATTCCATGCATACAACAGTTTTACGGTAGTAATGGCATAAATGTGTTGCATACCAGTGTTGCCAGAGCGTGCAAATTTTGGTGTTAATATGTAGTGAAAACAACAACAACAAAAACAAAAATATAATAAATAATAATTACAAAAACTCATAAATAGTTAACAAGCTAAAATTGTTATTGTAATTTTTTGGTTTGAGAAGTTATTGCAGTGTAGGTAGGTCGCTTGTTGGCAGTAACGTTTAAGTTGAGAGTGTTGTTTTTCCTTTGTTGCTGTTGTTGTTTTCTGTTGTAAAACTTGAAAGTGTTATTTATGACGCCATTAATTATGCGCCGTTTTAAGTGGGAATTTTGTAAAAAATTCTTTCTCTAAATGAAGTTTTCAAAAGTACTTGTGTGAAATTGAAAAAAAAAAAATCAAAATTAAATTCAAATAGAATAAGTTAATTATTTTGCAAATTGTAATGTTAAGGAATTTTTTAATACCCAGTGGTGTAAATGTCATGCGAATTTTGGTTGTAGCATAAATTAAAACTCTTAATTTCCCATGGTTTCTAGCAAGTGCTAAATGGGAAACAGTCCTTGTGAAGGCAACAGCGTGGCATCAAAAACAATTATCGTTGGTGAAACCTTTGGGAATTGCATATGCCAAATCAAGAAGTTACCCTTAAGCATATTAAATAATTGGATACCTTAAGTTTAAATTTACAAAATATTACGATTTTTCGAATGTAGGTGGAAACGGAAAAAATTTACTGAAAGTAAACTTTAAAATTGTGTTTTTCAATTGAAAGTTCAAAGGATTGTTTGACGAATGTGTTTGATAGTGTTCCTGAACTTTTTTCGTTTCTTATCACATATCGCGTATCATATTTATAATATAGTGACATAAAAGGAGTTTAAGTGCTCCTAACCACTCTTTTTGCTTAGTACCCTTTTTCTGGAACATCCTTTTAAAATCTTAAAAGTCATTGCAACAATTTTCTATAGCCAAAATACTAAAAATATCTCCAAACATAAAGAGTGATTTTTTTGTGATTTGTTTTCTTAGTTTACATTTTTTGACATATCACACATAATTCGTAACATGTGTTGACGTCAAAAATGCTCAATAAGGTTTGCCATTTTTCCGCAATTAGACAAACAAACGAACACGGCTTGCAAATCATTGAGTTTTATTATCAAAGTTCGTGCTCTGTGAGAAATGTGTTTCGCAAATTACGTCCATTTTATGGTTGTCATAATCGACCCACCGTCAGGCTATTCAAGCTATTGTGACCAAATTTCGCGCCAGTTTCACTTGATTGGACATTAATCTACCAACGCGGAGAGCGCGTACCAGGGAGAAGTGTATCGGCCAATGCCAATGAAGATATGTCAATTCGTCGCCGTTGTCAACAATTGTCGACCACCTGGAAGATTTTGCGTGAGTGTCTCATTTTGAAACCACAAAAAATACAGCTGGCGCAAGAACTGGAGCCCGGTAACTCACCACAATGTCGTTTGGTTGGTGAATGGGACTTAGAAAAATTGGATGAAGATCCAATTTATCGAAAAACTTACGTAAGCGGCGAAGCTAGTTTTTGGCTCAATGGGTACAGTTAGGTAGATTTGAGCCCACTAGACAATTTCTTGTGGGGCTACATGAAGTTTTTCGTGTACAGGGACAAGCCAGCCACAATTACATCCCTGGAAGACATCACTAAAGCTGCCTCAGGCGTAGCCACTTGCAAAATTTACATAAAATAATCTTTGAAAAGTAAATGGAAGGAAGTGATGTTTTGCTTAAAATAAATATTTTATTCACTTTTGCAAAGTTTCTGTTACTTTTTTTAGTTTTCCAAAAAACCAAACGCTTAAAATATCACCCGTTACCAAAGTGGCACTTGACTTGCTTAAATTTATTACAAAACTTTTTTGTATTTCTTTAATGACTTTTCTGATATGTGAAAGCCGTAAAGTGTTTGGGCTTTTGATATTTTAAAAATGTGATGCTGTGTCAAAAACGAAAACCACATCAATTTACAATACGACCCAAACAGTCAACATGCTAATGCATGGTCATAAACAAAAAAATAAAAAATGTTTTCCCCTTACGAAATTTCAGCAGGTGAGCAGGTGGGTAGGCGTAACTTACTAATGATGACTCATCAACAAAATTGCCTTTTTTTTCCATAAGCAAAGTTAATCCAATGATTTAAGTTTTGAAGCCTTAAAGTATGCTATAAGTTTGTAACAAAAATACGTTTTTATGTATAAACATGAGTTTGTTTTAAAAGAGAGGATGTAAATTGATATATCTGCCTTAGTAAGTGTAGATTTTTCAAACCGACCCAAAAAAAAAAAACACAACTTAAAGAAAATATTAATTTTCAGCTTTTTTCTTTTACATTTGGAAGCAAAAGAAATATTTAAAAACTACTCAGTCAAAATGTTGTGCGCTTAACTTTTGTAATCATTTTAAGACAGTATACGAATTTGACATTTAAAATTTACATAAAATAACTTTCAGTTACAAAGAAAGTATCGTAGGTAAGTAAAATAACTTTGAGCATGATTTCCATAGCTCACTATCGAACCGTCGTCACACAGCTGTTTGCATAATAATTGACTGCCAAAGCAAACATTTCGCATCCGAGCTTACAGTAAAAGGATATCAAATTTATGCACCCTTGGATTTAAAGAAAAAACACTTTAATGCACACTTTGTCAAGGAGATACACATACATACATACAAATATTATATATGTGTATATATAAAGGGCACCTACTCGAACGTTAAAATATCATGTTGATATTAAAGTGTGAGTATAAAAATAACAGTAAAAAAAAGTGGCAACTCAGCAGGGTTGCTTTTTTTTCTATGTTGATGAAAAAAGCTTTAAGTAGGGATTTAAAAAGAAATAGCTGACAAGTGATGTCAATGGAAAAATGTATTGTGATATTTATTAAGTTATTGTGTTTTCCTTTTTCACTTGGTTTAATAAAAAGGATTATATTTCTTTTAATATATATTATGCTATGATAATACTATGTGAATAAACAGGGGGAAGGGGGAGGGGTGAGGTTCGTAAGTGACAATATTTTTAAATTGTCTTACAGAATCATGATCATGAAAAAGTAATGCAGGATATCTACAATGAAAATCTCACTGATTATTGTGTACATAAAAAAAACTGTTTATTTTGTCAAAAATTAATCTTTTGTTAAGGCAAACACATCTGTCCTTAGGCCCCCATAACTAATTTGAGCAGTTAGTTACCGTCTGGTTGCGGTTCCGTATTAACCAATCAGCGCACGATTGATTGACGGCTTGCGCGCTGATATGTTGATACCTACATATATCAACGAGCTAAACTTTAACTTACACTCATTTGCATCGATTTTGTTCCGAATTTAGGGTCCCTACTCGATGGCAGCCTTGATTGCAAGAACTAATCGGAACGTCAAATTCAATCAAGACAGCTACGACGACAGCTGCAGCGCCAACTTGACAAAAAATGTATCGAATAGGGACCACAAATTCAGAACAGAATCAACGCGGGTGTTCACTCGTACGATGACCAAATGCATGAAAAGTTCCCGTGTTGAATTCCCCATGGCAAAGTCTGTGTTAAATATGTATACTCTCAGATGCTAAAGCCCTGAGTTGAAATTTGCTGATCGCATAGGTTTATAAAAAAGCCTTAAAGAAAAATGCAAAAAAAATTTTGTTAGATTGAGATCTCAGGTCCATTGAGATATTGTCGTTTTTTAAGCTCGAGCCAGATAACACAAATCAAATCAAATTTAATAATTTGTTGTGGTTTTTCATTTTAAATTCAATAATTATATTTTACTGCTATTGCTGCTGCTCCATCACTTTCTGCGGCATCACCACAATTGCTTTTACTTCAAGCACCTACCTATCTACCTTCATTTTCTCACAAGTCTTTAACGACGTTCTTCCATTGACAAACACCGCTCAGTTGAGTGAATTAAAGGATGAATGAAGAAGTAAAGTATTCTTTGAATTCCATTTAGCATGAGTAACTGAATTGCACGCTCTATGAGTTACAAGAGTTGAAATAATGAACTCAAGCGTGTACCGTACCTACTATGTAGCACCGCACCGCATCGCGGTGAAAGAGAAAAGCTACAAATTAAAATATATCCCTTAGCGTTTGCTTGAAATTGGAAAGATAGATGGATGAATGAGTGAATGAATGAAAGAGTGAGTGGATGAACAACATGATAAAGTGAGTGGGAGGATGGATGCCTGGATATGCCGCTTAGGTGTTTGTGCAAAACAGCAACTGAAGTTATAGATTTTTTGCGGTAAAAACAGCAAAAGTCTGTGCAATTTAAGTATTTGCAGAGTTAGTTGATTTGGTAAGACTTAACTGTCTTTGGTATGAAATTAATTTCAAGAGCATTAAGCTGAATTACAGAGATAACTGGAATTTGTAAAAATAAATTTCATTTTAATTGCATTAAAAATTTTAATCTTCATTTGTGGTAAATTTGTGAGTTCCTTGAAGAAAGAGAAAGGGTGAATTTAGATCTAATTGAGATTGAGTTCTTAAGGAGCTTTGATGTCTCTATTATAAAATCACAGCACTATTCCCAAAATATACTTATGTTTGAGTGTTGCCTTACTTTTGAAGACTATAGAAAATTGGACATGCATTTTTTTTATAAATTTTAATGCTAAAGCAATTGCGTAGTAGTTTAGATTACAGGTTTTTACTAAAAATGCTGTTTAATAGTGGAAACAACCACTTATTATTGCCAGAAATATATCTGATGCATGCTTGAGATTTGATGTAGTTGCAGGCATTTGAAAACTCAAACCTTACGAGCTGTAAGTAGCCTGTATTTGGAGGTGTCCTTTTTGAGTTCTTTAGGATGTACGTGAAATATCTAAAACATAGCTCACATATTTTTGCCGATTGAGAGGCAGAGTGTTTTTTTGGTCTGCAAAGGTGAGTTGGAGTTTTGATTGTTGTTTAAGAAATTTTTTTGACAATTGTGTTCCAGGTGTGTTCAATTGTGGCCAACAGGAAGTGATGAAAATGGCTTCTAAGATGGCTTAGAAAGAAGCATTAAAATATCGTTTTACTTATATGCCAACAAAATCGAAATTTTATTTATGGAAAAAAATCTGGAAAATCTCCAAGAGACTTATTGAGCGTTCATGGATGTGCTTGCGCACAGCATTGAAAGGATGTAGTTTTTTGTAGTAAAATAATCTAGATATGAAGTAACAGTCACATTGGGAACTACTTCGAATTTCTCTAGAAGTGCTGCAGAATTGTTTTAGAAGTGCTTTCATTTCCCAGTGGGTTGATTCAAATCTGTTTCAAAGGAGACTGAACAATGTTTTGTGTGTCATAGACAGAAGTGCTGTTCCTCTATAACTTTGATGAAGAGAAAGATTCATGTTTTGATACGAACACTAGTCAAGCAATTTTTCTACTTTCCAAAATGAATATATAGAGCTGCTAAGCAGTTAAGAGGTACTTATGTTTAGCCGTCCCAGAATTTAGTTTATTAATTGCTTCAATAATCTCCTACAGATTTGATGGTGCAGTACTGATACTTTAAGGTGCATTTAATATTTCAGGCTCTAGCTGGTATGATCGGTTACAAGAATCAAAATCTCAGTATAGTTTGCCTGCCAACGATTCAGCTGCTCGTTGTCATTTGGAAGTAGATTGTAATTTAATATTTGATTATTAGTCAAAAACTAACAAAATGGACAATACCACGAAGCAAATATTATCCAAGTATTAAATAGTTCGAAAAATGGTGTTTAATACACCTAAAAGTACACATGTAAAGGGTGTTTTTTTTAGAGGTATAGAGCTTTGAATTGAAATAAAACACAAGAAAATCGTTTTAATGTCCATCAATTTGACTTTATTGGAAGGATAATTTTATGCCATTAATGTTTAAATATAATTTCGGGCATGTGGCCGCCGCGGCTGGCTCGAATAAAGCCAATTCTACAGGTCCAATTTTGAACCACTTTTTCGAGCATATGGGGCCGTATGTCGGCAATAACGCCACGAATGTTGGCTTCCAAGTCACCTAACGTTTCTGGTTTGTTGGCGTAGACGAGCGACTTCACATATCCCCAAAGAAAATAATCCAATGGTGTCAAATCACACGATCTTTGTGGCCAATTGACAGGTCCATTCCGCGAAATTATGCGCTCATCGAATGTTTCCTTCAATAAATCGATTGTGACGTGCGCTGTGTGGCATGTAGCGCCGTCTTGTTGGAACCACAACTCATCCACATTCATGCCATCCAATTCGGGAACAAAATAGTCGGTTATCATGGCTCTATACCGGTCTCCATAAACGGTAACTGACTCTCCAGCATTATTTCGGAAGAAGTATGGCCCAATGACTCCACCAGATCATAGAGCACACCAAACAGTCAGTTTTTGTGGATGTAATGGCGTCTCAAGGGTCTCATGTGGATTCTCTTCACTCCAAATGCGGCAATTTTGCTTGTTGACGTAGCCATTCAACCAAAAATGAGCCTCATCACTGAACAAAATTTTGCGATGAAAATCAGAATCGACGCATTGCATGGTCTCGCGGCTTTAATTCTTGCACAAGCTGGATCTTGTAAGGTCGCAAGCCAAGATCTTTGCGCCAAGATCGACGCATTGCATGGTCTCGCGGCTTTAATTCTTGCACAAGCTGGATCTTGTAAGGTCGCAAGCCAAGATCTTTGCGCAAAATCTTCCATAAAGTTGATGGACACAGCTCCAATTGCTGTGCACGGTGGCGAATCGATTCATTCGGGTCCTCTTCAACATTTTGCTCTACAGCGGCAATTGTTTCTTTGGTGCGCATTGTTCGACGTCTCTGCGGATGCGTATTATCACATAGAGTAAACGTAGTGCGAAAACGATCCATGGTTAACCGAATTAATTGCTCTGATGGACGTTATGTCGACCATAAAATGGACGGAGCTTGCGGTAAACTTCGCGAACTGAACCATTATTTTCGAAATAAATTTGCACGATTTGCAAGCGTTGTTCTTTTGTCAACCTGTTCATGATAAAATGGCAAACCAAACTGAACATAAATGACATTAGAGTTGCCAGATTTGACTATAAAATGCCAGTTTTATCTCTATTCGAAAAACAAACCTCTAAAAAAAACACCCTGTATATATGGAAATGAAGTTTCATTTATTTATTGACACATTTTTCTAAAAATGTAAAGTACAAAAAGGCGGTTGAACAATTTTATACTAGATTGTAATTTGCTCTTTTTTTCATTTATTATTCTATCCAATGTTTTGTCAGAAGCCTTGCAATTTCCAAGAACATTCTACGTCACTCACAAGATCAACATAAGCTCTGTTATTGATTTATATATGTACTAACAGTTACTAAAATAAATTCAATCAGATCTAAAAAAAAAATTACAAAAACGCTTTATTTAATTAAGAGCAGCTAACTTTGTCTAAAAGACCACACACAGAAGTTTCAAGTTTTTGAAATGAAAGCGTAATTTTATGTAATAAGATACCTCACACTTCTCTCTGCTGACAGTAAATGTGGAGCGTAAAGTCTAAGAATTAGGAAAAGGCAACTAACTATTCCGAGGATTAACACAATTCCACTAAATCAACTACGCAACAACTAAAACTCGATTAAATAAATTCGTTTCTTATCTAGACAACTTTTTACAAAGCAACGTATGTACGGAAATATAACCACTTACTCGCAACACTTATAGATGATGATGAAAAATAACCCAATAGGAATCAAGCAGCTAGTTATAAGGACATGTAAATGTTTAAAATATCGGCAATGGAAGATTAATTTATGTCTAAATGAACTGAATTCAGCAGTGAACGAAAAAAAAAATATTTTTAAACATTTCTTGGTCTTAGATTTACTTTAAGGAATGACCTAAGAAATTAGATTTCAAAAATTCAAATGATGCTATTACAAAAGACAATTAAGACAATTAAAATAATAACTAAAAAAAAAGCAATAAGTACGAAGAAAATTACAATACAAAAAAAAAAACTGGACAACTAAGTCAGTCAATATAAACAATAAAATTAATAAATAAAATTTTATAAATGACACTTTTAAACTAATTCCCTACAGGGCTATCAAGGCATTTTCAAACGTAATAAGGATTCGTTTGTTATTTAACACAATTAGAGCGAAACGCATAAAATGCTGCTGCTACTGCTACTGCTCATGCTGTTCCTTGTCAACAATAAGGATAGCCAGGATATGGATGTGAGTGGTTTTAGTTGTTAACAGTTTCAATGTGTTACTCAGCTGAACGCTTCATTGCTTCACTTAACTCAACTCTGCCATTGGTTTAACGCAAAGCAAAGCAATGTGATGCAACGCAACGCTACGCTACTACGCGTAACGTAGTGGTGAACGTCCTTTTTCAAATAGTCATTTCCGGTACCCACATGTTTTTTGTGTTATTGTCTTTATACTCCCACTCGAGTAGCTTATTGTGTTTGTGTGCATTTATGTCTTTGCCGTAGTTCCACAAAAGTACTTAAATTTCAAAAGGACTTGTAAAAATGGCCTAAAGCAACAACAAAATTGTTGGCAGCAAAATTATTGCATATTGTGCGGGTGAGAAGATGGTTAGTTTCATATATTGCATTTGCTATGAGGTGGTCATTATTTATGAAATAAATAGGAAATTTATGTAGATTAAAGATAATGAATTCTATAATATTTAAAATATAAAATAATAACATGTGTAGCAAAATAGCTGACTTATTAGGAGATATAAGATATATATCTTTAATATATAGATAAGCTACTTAGGCAATAAAGACAACTGTGACAGTGCAAACAGTAAGGAAAATATGACCTACATTGGTTATAAAAGATATACTGACAGCAGAAAATATAAGATAAAAACTATGGTAGAAAGACATTCGGGAGAATAATGACAATAGATAGCAGGGATAATTGATGATGGCCGATTCCATGTCCCCCATATAAAAGTAAAATAAAATTCATCATATCTCAACAACTATTCGACGTAGATAAACGATACATCACACATATACGGGCAAAAGTAAGTTACATTGAAAAGTAGGCAGTACCACGCCTCCAAAATGCAAAAAAAAATCAAAATAAGTATTTATGTTTGTATGAGCAACTATTTCACGCCGATGGCTAAAATGTTGTACTTATGTTTCTTATGGCTTGTATAGGTGCTTAGCAAAGTAATTTTTTAGATAAAAATGTGTGGTACTACGCCTCCCAAATGAGAAAACCCACATTTTTATAACTCAGCAATTATTTGACGCAGATTGATAAGATTGGGTACATATGTTTCTTATAGTTTGTGGAAGGCTTTTAGCATAGTTTGGTTTGAAAAAATGGGAGATGCCACGCTCTAATTTTTCATATTTGACGAAGATGAATGAAACTTGTTACATATATAAAAGTTTTTTTTTGCGACACAGTTTTTAACTATGCTTACTTATTATGAGTTTTTTTGAGCGGTTTGATTTTTACTTTTGAATGATTTTTCTTCAAAATGCGAGACGTTTTCTCTTCAATTTAGGTGATTTTTTATTAAAGTTAAATTTGTTTGGCAATTTTTATTTCTTTGTTCAGTAGAAAATTTTTCATTACAGCGAAAAATGTATCAAATATAATTGTGCGTTCCACCTTAACTAACATAAGTGTATCTTTTCGTAAATGTCCTTAGAGCAATTTCAAAAGTTACATTCAAAGAACATATTGCATTTAACTGCAATTTCTGGAAAAAGCGACATAAATTATTATTTATTTGTTCTCTGTCTTTGTCTGATAATATGCTTGCTCACTACTTACTTGAATCTGCTACATATACTTTCTTCGTATTTCATTTACTACGTGTCCTTTCTTTTTCTATTGTTTAAAATTTTAGGATACCACTTTTCTTTTGGGGTGGTACTGAGTGTTTGAGCAATGGTAGTTGCAGTAAGTTAAATTGTCTGTAATGATGCGTTTTCTGAGTATGGTCACTTAGTTAAAAACATTTATTGGCTTAAAAGCCACTTTTTCATTATAATAAAAATATTATTTAGTCTTTTATGGCATAATAAATAGGAGGTGTATTTAATTGGTGAAACATATATTTCAATAATTATAGTCTTCTTGAGTGATTTTAGCAATATTAAGTGCTTGAACAGTTTAAAATTGCTGCGTAAATATAGTCTTAAAGGGATCATATATGAGAGATTTAACATTTTTTAATTGGTTGGTGGAGATATTGTTGCTTATAACGACTGATTTATTAAGCGTTTCGTTTTTAACATTTGAAAAAAAGAACAGAAAAAATGGATTAGTATTATATTTGTTTGGAGCAAAAAAATTTTGGTCAAAAAAAAATCGGTAATCATTACACGGTATCTTACTCCATTGACTGTAATGTTACGCTTTTCAAAATTTTTAAAATAGAACGGTCCAATGATACCTCCAGCCTACAAACCGCACCAAACAGTGCATTTTTCAGGATCTATTGGCTGCTCTTGAACTACCTCTGGCAGCTCTTTAGACCAAATTTTGCAATTCTGTTTATTGACGGACACATGAGCTTCGTCACTGAAGAAAATTTTTCGATAAACCTTAACCTAAACACATTTCCCAAAGAAAAGAAAAGCGCTTTTCCTTTGTAAATCTATTTACGGTGAAATGGTAAACCTTACTGAGCAATTTTAGCTTTAACGCATGTTATGAATCACGCGTGAAGGTGTCAAAAAGTGTAAACTGGTAAAACAAATTGCAAAATAATCACCCATTATATGACGGATGAGTCATTTTTTCCAGTTGATTTCACAAAATTTGATGCATTTGTAACAAATATCATACAAAATTTGCTAAAAATACAGATCTAACATTTTTAGTAGTGAAAAATTCGAATTTTATATTATTAAAAAAAAAACCTTTGCCAACTTAATGTACTTCAATGATCAATCAATAACATTAAAAAGGCACTAAAGGAAGCAAAGCCAGTAAACGTGAAGCAGCATAGTGTTTTCCACTCATATGCTCCACATACTATAGAGATTATGTAACTAAGTTAACGAACACTAAAAGCACAGTGATTACCACCAATTGCAAGGGTAAGTAAGTAAATAACATTAAAAAGAATAAGAGGGTTAAGAGTGTGAAAGCAAAAGACAAAAAAAAAAGCTCTTGTTAGAAGATTTACTTACCTTCCTGTATAGAGCAGACGTTAAATTTATAGAGCGAAAACAATTTAATGGCTTCATTGTGCACCAACCTGTAAGTAAATTGAAAAGGATTGGAAATTAATATACCATAGGTAGCAGTTTATTGCATTTGAAAGTTTCGTATGAGATTTCCTTTAAGAATCGAAATTTCAAATTATTGAAAAATTAAATATATTTCTTATTGAAATGAATAAATTTGATTTTTTCAAATGATTGAATTCTATTATTTTTCATTTTATCATTCATTTAAGCGAAGCCTTTTCCAGCACAAACAGCGTTATATAAAAAAAGTTCAAAACTCTGTTTGGTGTAAGTTTTTAAGAAAAAAGTATAATGAGTTAAAGCACAATGCCATTCAATCTGACTTAGCTGGAAAAATCTTGAAGTATATCGTAAAGACTGCATATAATGCCTTGGAATTTAAGGTATATATAGATAAAAAACGCATAATGCATTAATTATAAGATCTTAAAGTAGTAACAAGTAAATTTTATTCAAAATAAATTAAAAAATTTTTGCAAAAAATTTTTTTTTTTGGTTCGAAACTGAGAATGAAACTGAATCTCTTTCTCGTTATATTACACAAAAACGAAAATTAAAATAGCCAAAAAAAAAAATTTAACAATCAATCAGATGTAGTCAAAATTGCCCAAGCGATAGCTAATTAAAATAAACAACCAAAATAACCAGAAAAAGTGCATATCCGGCCAAAAAAATTAGCACATATTAGACCCAAATTTCACAAAAAAAATTGTCCAATGTTTTGTCGGTTGTCTGAGGTATTTGAATACCTTACACTTAGGGCATATTCACTTGCGTCATTTCGTTTGCAACGCATAGGAGGGGTCGTGGCAGGTATAGAAATGTGCATATATTCTTGAACAGTGTCATCATCTCAGTCGATATCGCTTGTCTGTATTTCTAAGCGAGATAATTTAATGAAATTTGATACATACATAATTACAGCTCTTGGGCTCAAAAAGGGCAAAATCAGTTCACGGACACGCCTTCCGCCCGTACAGATAAAACATTAGTAACCCTTTATTAATGTAATGGAATCAATAATCTCAAAAAAACTACGAAAAACACAAACAAGATCTTGACATAAAGTTTGCAAATTTAGACAAGTGGGCGTGGCACTACTATAAACTTAAAAACGCTATACTCAGAATTATTCAAGGTAATGAGTTTCACACAAACAATGAGAATTCAGATAAGCTCCAGACATGAAAATGTACTAACATCGATATAAGGCGTGGCACCTCCCATACAAAACAAAAATTTAAAATAGCTATTTTAAGTAAATGTGGGAACGTTTAGTGAAATTAGCTAGAACGTGGAAGTTCTGATAAAATTTTAAGGCTAACGCGCACTTTTACTCCAACTGTGGTGTAGGTATTTCATTTTTGGCAAGACCCAAAGATGCCATACTTACTAATTAATATTGGTATTGGATAGGAAAATTTAGTCAAAAATTTATTTCTATGATAAAAATTTAAAATTTTGAGAAAATCTATTGACTAGCCTTATTTCCATTTATGTACTTATTTAAGGCGATAACTTTTCGAACGATTTTGTCTAAGTTCGCAAAAAATTTTCCCAAAATTAATTTTTGTAAGATCCATAAAGATTTCAACAACATTTCTGGAGAAAAAATTTCTTTAAAATTCTTCCACTATCACAAATCGCCCAAATGAATCATGCCAGGAGTTGCGCAAGAGGTGTTACAATCTTTTTTGTGGAGGTGCATAACTACCTGCTATTTATTAGCCAGCAGGACATGTAAAGAAGAGTATTCAATCAGAAAGCCTATAAGCTATAAGATTATGTAGACGCATCATGTGAAAGTTAATTGATTTCATTGTTTTCGACATATTGAACGAATAAATGATAATACACCAACTAAAGGTATCCTGAATATAAAATCGTCAGGTTCGAGATAAGAATGTAAACCTAACCTTTGCTTGGAAGCTAAAGTCATAGCTATTGTTTTGGCTCTAGAAAACTGGAAATATATTTTGTTGGGAAAAAGACACTTCTAATGGGAATGTTGTTCAAAAAATGTAAGGATAACTTTTTAATGGAGTATGGTAGGACTTCATCAAAGTTTCTGGAAATTTAAAGGCAAACAAGAAAATGGATTTTCACTGTAATGTTTAAATTAACAATTTAATATTCAACGTTTCTAAAAATGACTTAAAAAACGAAGTCTTGAGTGTGAGTACTCTAAGCCACTAAAAAGATTTATTCGCTACAAACAGTTTGCATAGGAAATTCATTCTACTTCTTATTTTTTTTTGCAATAAGAACTTAAATGACTTCGTACAAAATAAGTCAATTTGCAGAAAATTCAACAATTTTCCAACTGTGAATCAACATTATCATTCCATTATCCGTTACTCGTAGTCTGCTTTTCTTAATAGCACAGATAAAGCAATTAAGTGTTGCAATGAAAAAGTAAATCTTTGGCCTAATTTCCATATGAAAATCTTAAAAATGCAATTTTAAGTTTTCATTTTTTCTTTTTGGAAAACTGCTTGAGCTAATGTTTTTGCTCATGGAAGTACATATACCAACACAAATGAAGAAGTTTGGCAGGATATTTCCTCAGCATAGGCGATAGCAGGGGGGAATTTGCAAAAGATTTGGCAGTGTGCGCAAAGTTTCTTCATTTCAATTCTCGTGTCAGTTGAAGTACATTAAAGTTGCAAGTGAACTCGTGAGCTCAACGAGTTATAAACAGTAAAAACTTACTGCAAAGTGCCTGACTATGTCTCTCCAAAAATAAAGCACACTCGTAAATGTTAATGTGTACACAAGTGTTTGTGTTTGTTTTGCATATGTGTGTGTGTGTGTATATGTTGTTTGTGTTTATAGCTGACTACGCGAATGTTTGTTGGCTTAGCTTTTTTGTGGCAAGTGAAAAAATGCAGATTATGGCTTAAAAAAAAATGTGCACATATGTTAATTAGGGTGGACTATTTTTATGTAAAAAGAAAGAAATATATCGAAAAATCCAAACTTATCGAAGAACATTGAAATAGTCGAAAACTATTAAAAACAATTGAATAAACATCGATAAAGTCGAATATAATAGAAAAATATCGAAAAAAACGATAACAGTCCAAACCCATAATAGAGGTTATTAAATCCGAATCCTTCGAAAAAATTACTTGCCTTAATTTATCTTATCTTATTGAAAATAATCGATCGAATAGTCGAAAACTTTCAAGAAAGCTGAAATACATCGAAAAACTTCAAAAATTATCGATTAAGTCCAAGATATCGAATTGCACTGAAGAACATGGAAAAGTGTCTAAAAACAAAGGAGATGTCGAAGACTATCATAGACTATCTTAACGCTTTGCATAAGCCGAAGAATAGTGTAGAGTGAGTTCCAAACAAAATCCATTTGCGAGCTTTATAAGTCGGTGCAAAAAAGAGTTAATACGCCTAAAAAGCCCTTGCTGATAGAATTAGATAATGACGTATATATTTAATTTAAAATATAAAAATCGATAACGATAATTTTGTATCTTAATAAATAGAAACCAAAAATATCGATTATTTTTAAACAAAATCCAAAATTACGATTATTTTAAAATTTTAAAATAAAAATCACAAAATTTAATGTGATATCATTAAAACTGCTCGTCAAAAGAAATCTCTTACCTCATTTTTTCACCTCAATTACTGGAAATAATGGATGACCATTAAATTCTTATATGACTTACGGCTTCGTCATATTTTTTTTTTTTAATTTTTCATACTAATTCAAAGAGTGATCCACACTAATTATGTTGCGCTATGAAAGAGGCGAAATTTTTTTCTTATGTTGGTACCAACATGTATTGAAATTACGTACGAGTTGTCCTATGCAAAACAGCATCTCGTTAGATTGCAACAACGAATTTGCATCTTTATGTTGTGAGCTAACATTTATTTACACACTCGTGCATAGCAATTTTGACTCATTTTTATTATTTGTTTTCATCAAATGTCTTTTAGCTGTATCCATATAAGCGTATGTGCGAATGTGTACAGAGAAATATATTTTATTACCCACATGATATCAGTAAAATCTCTGCAAAAAATTAAATAAAAATATTATGTGTACACCTGAGACAAAACGCATCAGCAGTTACAAAATTCAGTTTGAAAGTCAGCACAATTTTCAGTGACGTGCAGTGGTTCAAAATGTTTGCAATTTTAAAAGACTTAATGCCTTTTGATAAACTCAACAGAAAAAAATTCATTATTTTTGAACTCCCAAAAGAAAGAAAATACAAAAAAAGGTATATGCAAGCATTCACGGCGTGATGTATGAAGTTGATAATGTTTCGTTGTTTTTATAGAAAATTTACAGAGAGTTCAAATATGTTAAAAAAGTGTCAAACTGTAGAAAAGTGTTCAAAGATTAAGAAAGTTGAACAATGTTGGAGAAGTTGAAAAATTGTTTCAAGACCCGAATATTGAAGAAATTGAAAAAAGTTGAAATATTTCAGAAAAAAAAGATGTATAAGTCAAATCAGTACGTATAACAAGTTGCTATTAACAACCTTAGGTCAGAATGGCTATCAAAGTTTTTACTTTTTAACTGAGATTTTTCATTTGTCCACGCCTTGTTAATGGGTGCAAATACTCGTTGCACAGAGGCGCTCGTGCCGGGTAAGCAAAGGACATATTCCACTATTGTTGCCATTCGCAATTCTCAGTTTCCAAATGACTAAATATTTCAACCTATCGTTTCGAAACGAACACAAAATTCTCAAACAGTTTTGATAACGTTCTCAATGTAAGGATTGATGAACCCAAACAAACAAGGACAAACTGAGAGATGATCGTTTACTTCCGAGCGAAATGCAAAGTTTAAAATCACTGGAAATAAAACAGGATAGTTACAGAATTTTCACAAAAATACAGGATTCAGTTTTTTTTAACAGTACTTATTTTATTCACTGAAAGTACAGGATAAATACCATGGTTATATATGCACCATATGTAGAGATTTTTCTTTAAATAATATAATCACAAACAAATAGCTAAGCTGCAACTTTTAACTGATTATATAGCGTAAAGCCGTTTATATTCAAAAAGAATTAGTATTGCAATGGTTAGCTAATCTAACCATTGCAATAAAGATTTTCTAGCAAATGTTGCAATTTCATGCAAATGACAATGCAGCAATACATTGCATAATACTTAATACATGAAATGCTAAAAAACGAGGTGAACATAAAAACATTTGACTTTTGTTATGAAAGTCTTTCACAATCTTGCGAATATTTATCACGTATATGAAATATATGCCTTTTACGATGTCATTGTTTTTTAACTTTTGAAAAGAGTCCATCAGAAGACCCTTAACTTGTGTTATGGAGTCGTTCAAAAGTTGTTAAGCTTAGATATATATTTGTTATCAAATAAACCAACAAAATCGAGAATTTCTTCAAAATACAACAATTTATAAAATTTCCTTGTTTTAAAAGGAATATTAATTCAGATAAATGTTTAGAAACTACTAATATATATTGTAGTAGGGGAGAGTGGGGTTCTTTTAAAACTTTCTGGAAAACTAACTGTAGTTTGCAAGCCAATTACTTATTATTTTTACGAATTTTTCTTTTTTTACACCAGCTACATGTTTTAGTTAGTGTGTAGAAAAAGTTAAGGTCCAAATATTTAACAGTTTTTTTTTTTTTTTTGCAAAACGTTGACAAAGAAAAATTCCCAACTATTAATTTTAGCGTCGCATGTGGAGCTAACATGACGGACACTTTTCAATACCTTTACGAATTGTAAGCAAACATTTAAACAAGAGCGCAATTAATTTTTCTTTTTAATATTTTGCGTTTATTTTAGAACATTCTAAGCATTTTGCATATGAAAATGGAATGGGGGCAAGTTTTAACAGTTTTAGTTGCGCGTATCACTTACTTACCCCATAGCTTGGTTTATACTTGCTTCAGCACCGTTCGTTATGAACAAATTAATATCATAAAAAACCCAGAAATAGTCAACAAAGTATCAAAACTTTAAACTAAGTCATTAAGCTTACATTGAAAAAAAAATTAGTACAAAAACAAACAATAATCAAAATTTAGGTACACAAAAAATTTGTGATTTGACTCAATTTTTTGCCCATGCCAAGTGGATAGAGAAAGTCTAGAAGCCAAAAAAAAAATTTTTGAGTTATCTGGATTTCTCAGAATATGAGTGTTAAAATGTAGCCCTGTTAAAACCAACCTTGCGTTCTCCTACACGAAAATCTTCTCTCCTGCCAAAAGTCAAAACTTTGATTATAATTTGTAATATCTCCTTTTGTTACATAAAAAACTTTCAGCAAACATGTTGTTTTAAATTTTTTAATGGAATAAACTTCTTTTAAAGTTTAATATTTCTTCAACGCATATCATTTTTAATTCCTTATAAGAGAGAGTTTAAGTTACACAAACGTAAGTAAGGGTGATCCAATAAAAGCTTCCTACTTTATTTTCTATATAAAATACATAAAGATCAATGTATTGATGCAAATCCTTATTGGACAGTTCGGTTCCTACAACTCAATGTTTCAAAAATATTTCATTCAAATATTGCCCACGACTAGTTCTTAGATGGTCCATTCTGTGGGTCCAATATTCGACAACTCTTTCGAGCATATCGACCGGTATTCCTTTAATAACACGAGTTACGTTAGTTTGCAAATGTTAATAGTTTCTGGTTTGTCGACATAAGCAAGTTATTTAACATATCCCCAAAGCAAGTAATCTAATGGCGTCAAATCACATGATCTTGGTGGCCAATTAACATGACCATTTCTAGAGATGATGTTTTCAACCAACCAATATGCTGAATTTTTGGCAACAAAAATTCATTGATCATTGCTCTGAAGCGAGCGCCATTGACCGTAACACGGGCTCCATCCGCATTTTTGAAGAAATACGGTCCGATGATGCCTCCTGCCCATAAACCACACCAAACAGGCAATATTGCTTGTTAACGAAGCCGTTCAATCAGAAATGAGCTTCGTCGCTAAAAACATTTTTTCGATAAAATGATGAATCAATTTAAAGTTGGGCCATAAACCAAAATTAAAACGTTAACCAATTCAACTCTTGTACGAGCTGTATTTTATAGGCCTTCAGACCAAGATCACACCTCAAGATACGCCACAATGATCCATAAGAGATGCCCAAAGCCTGAGGTTGGCAACGAATCGATTGTTTACGGTTTTCTCGAACACTCTCTCCTACTACTGAAATATTCTCCAAATTACAGGCTGTGTAAAATTGGTTCGAAATTTGGTGATGGTGTTACGAATAGTGCGCTCAGTTGGACGCTCACAATAGCCGAAATGATGTTGAAGAACTCTATAACATTCTCTAACTGATGACTGATTTTGGTAGTAAGATTCCACAATTAAAAAACGTTGTTCAGGAGTAAGTCTATTTATGATTGAGTCGTATTGAACACTGAACACAAACGTCATATGGACAAGCCATTTGACACATGACAGCTGTCCAAATAACCTTATTGGAAAAGTGACCTTGCATTGGAGCACCCTTTATTAACTTCGTCATACTTTTGAAAATAAACATTTTGTTCAACTCACTTTTCACATTCATCAAATAAATTCGAAAAATTTCTGTTAAATTGTCTGACATGCCCTATGGGAAAATCAACATAACAGTACTCATACTTAGTTATATAACCACATATTTTTGTAAGTCTTTAAATTGCAAAGAACATTGAAACCTTTGGAATACAACCCCAAAATGTCACGATGCTTGTGAATACATGTAGTTTAGAAATCTTGCAAACAAATAGAATATCAAATTTGATATTTTACTTGGAATTGGGATTTTAAATGTAGACATTTTAAAATGTACTCAGTGACAAATTAACAAATGTTAAATTTGCAAGAGAATACATTTATGTACATGATGAAATATGTTTTCAAAGCCAAAGCAATGAATGCATGTAATTGAATATGTTTGTAGTTTTTTTCAAGATACTTTTAAAATCAATAATGAACGTCACTAATGATCATATGTAAATGTGAAGAAAGGAATAGATTCTATGAAAATTTCCAAGAAAATCTTGTATGTTATACTTATTTTCTCTAATTGGAGTTTAATAATAACAGGAACTTCGATGAAAATCACAATACATAAATTATTGAATTGTCAATCTAAACCATATTAAAACAAAGAGTTCCAAAGAAAAAAACGTTTTATAAATCAGGTTATAAAAGAAAGCTTAACAAAATGAACAAATAAATAATGTGTCCTCAGACAGTAGCAAAAAACCATTCCAGAAAAAGGATACTTAACTTGCATTATATTTCAAACCAAAGCATTTTCTGAGCAATCACAAGGGTTGTTTTGGCCATAAAAAATGGAAAGAAGCTAAAGACAATTAAAAATACAAAAAAAAAAAAAAAATGGAAAAGGATTGTCAAGGTTCACCTCAAAAAAAAAAAAAAAAATCAGGAGAAAAATTCTATCTAGACCCACCCGCATGTGTCTGAAGAGGGTTGGCCACAAAAAGTACTGTTTGTGGTGAAATAACTTCATAAAAAGCAAAAAATACATCCAATTATTTGCGTTAAAGGAAATGAGCACAAAAAGTAAAAGGAAATTTTATTTTGCACCTTCTGTGCCATGCAAAATTCAAGAACAAGCGAATTCTATCATCATGCTTTGGCATTACGATATCCCTTGATTTTAAGGCAGAGTTGGTTGGGGCTGACTTCTTTGATGCAATTATTTGCATAATTATGGCATTTGCATCAAAGCATTGCCAGTCATGCCGAGTTTGCCATTTTGTAATAGGTCGCTATTGCGTTGCATTACACACAAGTGTTTTATGATTGAGAGTACTTCATTAAAGACTTTTTAGTATGGCTAATGGCATATATTGGACTTACTCTTTAGCTTTGTAATTATTGCTCATTATTTTAATGTGTAGAGAGCACAAAGTGAAAATTTAATTATTTTAATAAAAAGCTTTTAATATTGAAAAAAGATTGGAGATATTCTACAATGGAAAAAAGTGACTTTCGCATTTTGATAAAACATTGCTTTGGGATTGGAAAAAAATGAGAAGAATACTTTGGAATGGCTCCAAAAACATCACAGCACATCTGCTTCATCGAAAACAACTGCTTACAGATGGTTTGCTGATTTTAAAATAGGTCGTACGAGCACCAGTGTTGCAACACGTTCGGCCCGCTCAAATTAGGCTACCACTTTAGAAAACATCAAGAAAATCAATCTGATCGTTTTGAATGACCGCAAAGTGAAAGTGAGAGAGCTAGCAGACATAATGAAGTTTTCGATAGGCAATATTTTTAATATTTTGCATGAGCGTTTGGAAATTAAAAAGATGTGCGTTATCCGAAAGAGTTTTTGCGTTGATGTGTAACAATGGACGAAGCAATGAATCCACCACTACATACCGGAGTCCAATAAATAGTCGACAACATGGTTAGAACCGGGTGAGATTCGTTCAAAGCGCCCAAAAACGCAAACGTCGGCTGGAAAGGTGATGGCCAGCATATTTTGGGATGCACATGGCATTTTGACTATCTTGAGAAAGGCAGAACCATCATTGGCGACCATAACGTGTTTCACCACGACAATGCACCGGCTCATTCATCGCTCAAAGCAATAGCAAAATTGAACGAATTGCTGCTCCAACCACCGGATTCTTCAGACTTGGCCCCCAGCGACTATTATCTGTTTCCAAACTTGAAAAGATGGCTCAAGGGACAGAGATTTTACTCAATTGAGAAGGTCATATTTGAAACTGATCGTTGGGTGAAATGTATCACCCTCAAAGGGAACTATGTTAAAGGATAAAATCGATCTTATCAAAAAACTTTGTGTTTTCATCATTTTTCCCGTGACTTTTTGAAGCATGTAGTACAATGGTGTCAATAAAGTTTTAAGCCACGAACTTTTGAAAAAATTTAATTGAAAGAAAAAATTTAATTGAAAGAAAAGAAAGAACCACGTGAACTTTGACCCTTCAGAATTGATAGTTATAAACGAAACTTATCACTTGATAAGTCGTCTATATCTGTAAAGTTTTTTTGGTTATTACTTGAATAGTTTGACCAAATTCTGATAAAGCTGTATTCCTTTGTCAAGGAGTTGCCATTAGTCTCTAATGAAACTGTCTTACTTATAAAGATTTTATTAAAATTAATTTTTTTTTTCAGCGTCATCAAAATGTATTCTTTCTCCCCTGACCGTAATTAATCATATGCTTAGTACGTTAAAATATTCGCATTTTTTCTTCGTTATTCCCATTGCGTTCTTTTTCTTTTTTTAGCAGGACTTTCTGAGCTGCAGTAAGAAAAAAGAAAAAAATAGAAAATGCACACATTTGCAAATTTTAAGCTTTTTTAATCTTTGAAGTTTTCATGCTCATTTTCGCTTTGGTGCTGTGTCGAATGGTTGAATGGGTAAATACGGATTCTTTTGAAGGAACTGCATAGTAAAGTAAAATCATGTTTTTGGAGCTTTTATCAGTACTTTGCATAAATTGAATTTTAAGTCGAAGCAAAAAGATTTTAGAAAATTGAATATATTTTTTTTTGTTTTGTGAAAAACATGCACTGAAATAGGGTGCAGGCATTAAAAGTTTTCTTTGAAATTCATTTAAAAATTGAATTTTTTTTTATTGTAATGCAATTGCAAGTAAGTAATACTTATCGAAATTGGAATTTATTTCATAAAAAGTTAATACTCAAAAAAATTTAAAAGCTAATTGCAGCTTAGACGAATATATAAAAGCTCTAAATGTTATTTTTTTGACTGTTTGAGAAGGAAATTTTATCTCCGTTGTTGAATATTTCTTGACTTCTCTAATACCAATATGAAAGAGAGTTGAAATTAAATATTATGAAAATTCAAACAGCTAGAAAACTTCACAAAAGCAACCCATACTTGAAACAAGTTTGGAACATATGCTCCAGAGTACATTATAAACGCTTATTCATGACAGTTTTTTTGTTATATGACAAACTTTTTCAAGATTTAATTTTTTGCTAAAATGCCACCGAAAGTAATCTCAAGGTTTTCTAAATATAAAACGAATAAAGTACGACAAGTCGATATAAAAATAAAGTGCTCATATTGAACCAGCGGCGGATTACAACTGAAACTAAAATAACTTTTTCCGCTGAAACTTTCCATAACGCTTATTAACGGTGTGACCAAAAAACAATAATTTGCTGTTTCGAACAGCAAAATTGCTCATTTTCATCGAATTTATTTTCTATATCGAGGCGTAAAGGCAGCATGATGTTCTTATGCAGCACATTATAGTAAATAGAATTGGCTTTCAGGAGAAACGTGTTTAGGCCACTCCCCCTCAGACCTATTTTTAGGAAGCTAAATAAATTTACATTTTTATGGTAGATAAAGCTCGAGTATAGTCAATGAGTGAGCTTACACAAGATCTGTTTCTACTAGGAAACATTGTCAGACTTGCAAAAGTTATTGTTCGAAAAGTCGAACAATGACGGTTGGTGGAAACACAACTCACAATAAAATTTGATAATTTTTCACTCAGAAACAATTCTGTTTTACTTCAAGGGGTGGCAAGGTACGGAAGTGGTTGTGTTATAATATTTTTTGTCAAAAAAATGTTTTTGTATTGGTTTTTTGGACACAAGCTATAACATCAAAACGGCATATTCCTTTACTATCGGTTGCTTAGATGGGCGGGAATTTTTTTTCCTATGCATAGCCTCGTCCACTGGAAATTTTTTATTGGACGCTGTCATACGGTGGTGCTAGTGACACATGTGACCAAAATATGGCCGTTGTAGTTATATCATATAAAAATACTTCTGGTTATTTTTATTTTTTGGGTGAATACGATGCAAAGTTTGAAATGGTCAACAAAATTGTCTGGGTAGCTCAAAATGCAACAGTGTCTCAGTGCAGTTTTAGGAAAATGCGAAACAAAAACAAGATAAATAAGAAACGTGCAGCGGCGTACCGTGCACATTCGGCACTTATTTGGCACCACTAACGAAAGAAATTTTCGTGTGTTTGGCCAAAAACTTTATTTATCTTACCAAAAAAAAACTATATATTGATATATTACGCAATCATTTTACCACCCCCTCAAGCCTTGCACCCGGAGCTATCGCAACCTTGGCTCTCCCCTAGGCATGCTACAGGAAACGTGCTATTTTTGATGCCAGTGTGAAAGCCTTATAACGTGTTCGAAAAATCTCTCAACATTTTTAGCCGTTTATCATTTCATTGCACCTCATTTTTTTATTTTGATGAAGTTCTTATGCAATTTTTAGGTCCGCATCGAAATTTTATTTTAAATTTGTGAAATATGTCATGTTCTCTTCCAGACTCATTTTAAAACAGTGCTTTCAGTTTTTGTCATATTTTACAAACATTTCTTATAATTCAACAACTGTTCCTAAGGTCACGTTTCGCATTCTATCCCTATTAAAATTATATAAAAATATGAAGAAATTTTTTTATGTTGCAATAAAAGCAAAATATTAATTTGTTTTTTATTTTTGACACCATAAATATTGTCGTAACTTAACAGATTAAAATTCTAAACATTTTAGCGTTTTTATGACATACAAAATTAAAAAGGTTTTTTTTTTTTCAATACTTTAACCACATAAATCCGGATGATAAGCAATAATGGAGGCCAAAAAACACAAATTTGCTAAAAAACAACAGTTTAAAACCAACAAATTTATGAAAGAAAAATTTGGTCAGCCAAAATCACAAGTAAAACAGGGGGGTGGGGCACATCAACAAGATATGGCGTTGAAGACTGCAATATTTTTCTGACACAAATGATTTAACGACCAACAACAAAAAAACCCAAAAAGTAGAAGATAAAGATGGCGTTGGCGACGAGAAAAAAACCCTTAATATTCTTATCACAACTCAAAGCGAACGAAACGAATAAAAGCTAAAAAGAAAATAAGGAATGAGGAAATGACGAAAAGACTTGGAAAAGCCTTAGGAATTTTTTCTGCGTGCTGCTGCAACATTTAAAGTGTCAGCAAATGAAGGTGGAATTTCCACAGGCAAGTTGAACGTTGCCTGAATACTAATGGCGGCCACGCAGGCCATCTAGTGCAATGCTGTGCTGTGCTGTGCTGTATTGCTATTCGATACATTGATGACAGTGTTGCCAATGCGGTATTAAGCGCAAGTGTTGCATTTCTTTCGGTTTCCGTTGGTACGTTAGAAAACAAGGCGTTGGAAGACTTAAGCGCGCCACTTAAAAGCTTTGTAACAAATTTGAGCAACATTTTTGTTTTATTTTTCTTGGTTTTATTACACCTTGCTTTACACAGAATTGTTGACGGTTTTATGTGTGGCTTAGCCTTAAAACCCTTTGAAAACGTTCTTTATTGCAATGACTGAAGGTGAAATTGTGTTATATGTGAAACGAATATTCACGGATGCTTAAACGATAGCATTTAAGTTAAATGTTTCACATTTTCGTTTACTTTATTGTAAGAAATTATAGCTCTTTTTATTATACGCTGGCTATGCACAAACACATTTACAGACTTCTTCAATGCGCAATTTCATATTTTTTTTAATTTTCAAATAAAAACTTCACTGTCTTGAGAGCATTTTCCCTATGCCAAGCAAACACTCCCCAAAAAGTGAGGGCGGTAAAAAACTGGGCGTCGAACCTCCTACACTAGCTCAAATTTGAAACGCTTTGCGATGTAAATTATGCTTTCAAAATTTAAAAAACTTTGCACACGTACATTTGGTGGCAAATCAAGCGTTGGAATAAATGTGGGTGGTAATTAACTAGTAAGCGTGAAGCTTCTTATACCTAAAAAACTCGGCAAATCAGGAAAATACTCAACGAATTTTACGAATATATATATATATATATAGACAAGAACTTGACAAACCAATGGCGATGTTTTACAATAGGGCGTGCCACCGGCCATTTGAACGCTATGCGCAGAAAACAATTCAATTCAATTTCACTTAGCTTGGTTAGATCACATTTTCTGACACAGGCTAGTACTACACAAAATATGTGCAAAGTGTGTGTGGCACATTCTTTATAAGCAAAGAAACACACAAAGAAGATCGATCCCACAGGCAGAAATTGCTATGAAGAGTTCGTAAAAACCTTGAACCGTCCTTTTCAATGTTAAAATTAGTAGAAGCACAACAGTGGGTGTGGCATTATACAACAGCAGCAAAATATTGAATTTCATCATAAATTAACTATGTGGGAGACAAAGAAGTTACAGCTTGTGAACAATTTTGTTAAAACTTTTGAATTACTGCGAAAAATAAATAAAGCAGTAATTTTTGATGCTTTAAAACTGTGGTTTTTGATTACAGCACTATGTAGCGAGCAAAATTTTTAGCTAAGAAATTTATTTAGTTTTTGTTTCAAGTGACCATACATTCTTTATCGACCTCTATCAACGCACACCAGTCGAAATTGTCACCAGAACACTTCAGAATTTTATGTTTGTCATAGAATACAAACTACGTACTTAGTTTCATTTGAATACTAAGTTTTCCGCATGAAGTCTCCATTTAAGCTCAATTCCAAAACAAAATTGTTCAATATTTTTCTCAGAAAAGCCTCCGGTTTCCAAAAAGGGTTTGTATAAAAATTTAACAAGTGTTTTTCAATAATTTTTATTCAACAAAAAAAAAATTACTTTTTAATGTACTCCCTTCCTTACTAACGATATTTTAATGTCTTTTGTCATATGAGCCTCATACTTAGCTACAACTTAAGGCCAAATGGTAGACTGTGTTGTTTTGGTAACATGCCTTGAGGTTTTCATTCAATTGATTGGAAATATCTTTTGTTATTTTGTTTCTTTTTTTCAATTTTATT
The DNA here is from genome assembly GCA_963680825.1 of Meiosimyza decipiens. Taxonomy (NCBI): domain Eukaryota; kingdom Metazoa; phylum Arthropoda; class Insecta; order Diptera; family Lauxaniidae; genus Meiosimyza; species Meiosimyza decipiens. Next base: position 63,923,015 of record OY804261.1, read on the forward strand.
TATTTATTTGTTATTTATTTTTTTTTTGCTTGATTTCCTTTGATTTTCCGCTACATTACCATTTTCCAGCTTAAATCATTTTTTTATAGACCTTTTTCGTGTAGAGTATTTTGGGGCAACGCAGTTTGCGACATTTAGTGGTAAGCGGTAAAAATTTTGTTGCTGATATTCGCAGCAACCAACAATCATTCCAGTGGCACCTTTTTGTTGCGCCACAAAATCTACCAACATGCCGATTTATATATATTTTTTTTTGCATATTAAAATGGCCTTTAAAAGGTTCTGTAGGCTTGGATAAAATTTCATGTTCAGTGTGATTTTTTAAGGTTCCTTTTTTTTGTGTTTTAAGCAGTGAATGAAAGTAATAAAAAAAAATATATCTACTCTAGCAAAGCGCACTTAAAACATTTGTGCAAATCGTGCGCAACACTCCTATTAAACGCTGTATGTTGCAACATGTGGCAAACCGAAAATGTGTGGCTTTTACTGTAGCAAAAGTCACCGTTGTTTTGTTAAGTATTGAGGTTTAGTTTCTGTGAGATGTGAAGATAACGTTTTGAATGCTGCTTGTTATATTTTTGGTCTTAAGTGTGGCTGCTTGACTCGTTCAACAAGTTCGTGGTATAGATGGAAAAATTTTATTTGCAAAATTAAAAATTTCATGCTCCATTTACAGAGCAAAATTATACGATTTCCATTAAGTAATGAAATATTATTTCAAATTAGTTTATTTTTTGTTGAAAATTTGTGGCTCAAAAAATTGCATGGATCTAAGAGAATATCGATCACAAATGTGCAAGCAACATATATAAGATGCTTAAAACTTACAAAGTGTTAAAAGTGGCTTTCAAGGAGAAGACCCGCTAACAAAAATACTTGCATACCCTAAACGCGTGGTAAATTCACTTTGATTTTTGTTGGAATTCATAGAACAGGGCGTGGTGGGCATCAAAAAGTGTATATATTCTTCATCATTCTTCATGTGGAATAATTTGATTAAATAAAATAATAACATTTTTTTCCAACTATTATTTTCATCAAACCCCAAGCAGTTGAAAATAGTTGAAATTAGTTCAAGGACACGCATATAACCCAAACATATAAAAAATACAGAAATACTAATGCTTTGGACAAGTAATACACAAAAAATGGCACAGTTTTGTTAAGAGGGTGTGTCACTGCTGCTGAGATATTTTCTTTCAATATTTATTCAATACTTCTTAGTTGTAGACTTATTAACTGTAAGAATTCTTCAAGCAAGAACTGGACGGAAAGTGAACGCATTTTGGCAAGGAGGCGTGGCTCATACCGAAAACGCAATAGCTTAAAACTAAGAGCCATTCGAGTAAATATTATATACATACATATATAAACATAGCATTACTGGTACCCGCGGCTTCGCACGCGCAGGTCCCAGTGTTTTTTTTTTAATGAAATTACTCTCTTCAAATCTTATTCTATACTCTCTCTTCAAAAGTATCAATCAAAAAAACCAATTGATGGAGAGTTTGTCCTTTGATCTTCGAATCCAAATACAAACGGTACAAATGAGTAGAAAAAAAAACAAAAACAGCAACAACGAAAAATACAAGAAGCAGCATAAGCAACGAAAAATCTAACGTCAATTTTTGTGTGAGATTTTGGAAAGACTTTATCCTAAAAATATGAATTTTTAACTTTAAAACAGAAAAAAATTACCTTTTGTAGCACATATATGTTGTTTTAAAAAATAAATTTTTAAAATTGATTCAGTATATTTGGCGACAAAGCGTTACAATCTATTTATATATATATGTAAGCAATTTTATATAAATAGTACAGATAGGAACGTTTGTTAAAAGCAGTCTAGATGAATGGGCGCGACAGCTTCTACTAAACAAAATCTTGAATTGCTTCAATAATGAAGCAATTGAAGTAAATGCTATAAAGCGCGATGTGACAATTGGTAACACAAAGTAACATTTGAAATAAGTGCATTTTAGATTGTTTTTAAAAACTTATTATAAAACAAAAAAAAATTCATATTGCAAAATGTAAAGAAAATGTGTTTTTTAAAAATACTGCACAGAAAAAAAGCGTGGGATATATTGAATTTAAGAAAAAAAGCTGCTTGTTAGCAATGATTTAAAGCTTCAAGCGACATAGCTAAGAAGGCCAATAGCTGTAGTAGCTACTCTCTATTATTATTACCATTTTTATTACGTTAAGTTATTTCTATGAGTTTGTAATTATATGCCTTTCATTTCTGGTCAATATTTCAACTACGTAAGTTTCATCATTTATTGTTCGTATGTCTTTGTATGTCTTTCAGATATTTTTTTTTTTTTTGACATTTTTACTTTTGCTATCAAAAGCATTATGTTATGCTGAAAAGAAGTTTCATAGATTGCTTTCTTAAATGTTTGTATTTTTGCTCATGATATTCTTAACACCATTTTGTTGCAACATGCAACATAATTTTCCAAAGAATTATATTCGTGTCCTTGGTTTAGCTTAACACAAAATAATAAAAGTTGCTTTTTAATTTGTAGCATTTTTTGTTTACAAGTATGTCATGAACAAAGATTTTCCTTTTTGCTTTCCTTTAACATGATAACGTAAAAGATGTTAAGTTTTTTTTTTTATTACAACTTTGTAAAAACGTATCAAAAAAGTATTGTAGCTAAAAAAAAAAAAAGAAACTTTCTCCAGAAAACAGCAGCAAAGTAGTAAAATAAGTTTGAAACATGTTCGTTCAAAAATTTTCTTGTATTTTTTTTTGTTTTCCTCAATTTCTTGTCAACTCAGCGAAAAGTCAGGTTTAAAAATGATACATATACCAAAAAAGTTTGCTTGGAAAATTCTTTTGTTTTCACTTGACTGCTCGATGCACATACAAGCAGAAGAGTTCTATATCTTATGACAACATGAAAAGTTAAACGGTCAGTTTTTGCAACATTTAAAGATAAAGGAAAACAACATTTTTGAGAATTTTTACCAATAATGGTTACATAAATCCTCTTATACTACATATAACTTTGAAAAGAATGAAATTAAAATTTTATAATGCAGCAAATATAAATTTGAATAACAATAAATTGCACTCTAAAAATATCAAACAAAAGAGAAACCACCAATAACGAATGCAATTAAGAAACCTCTACTTCCACTTATTCTAGTTGATTTCACACTGAGGCTGAATTCACCATAAAAAGTTCAGCACAATGGAATATTACTTAAATCGTTGTTGTATTATTTCAATTTTACATTAAAACTTTTAAAAAAATTCTTTTGTGCGGAACATTCTACGATAAAAACAAGACAGTAACTTTTATATTTGCGCAAATATTGGCAACATTGTACAGGACAACAACTAAAACTACAACTACTTTAAATTGAAAAACAAACTTTAGAACAACAGAGTTCGATAACCATACCACAGCAACAACTACAACAACAAATGCTATAAACATACTTTGTATTGCTGTTTTGCTTCTTTTACATATATAAATACGTGTATGTGTATGTGCAAATCTACCATGCTGCTGGGAAAAACTTTGAGTACAACTTTTATATTGCTATATACGACTATGGTAATATCGTCCGTTACCAACACTTAACTGCGGTCGGTCACACAAACACATTAAATCTCTGGCGGCTATTTAAAGTTACAATATTTACCTTATCAACAACACCTACACAACTATAAAATAACGTATGTTTTTGTACGTGTGTTTATATGAGAACTGGAAAAATGTTGATTGCAATTTGAAAACCCAAGAGGAAAAGCTGTCCATAAAACTAAAACATTTAAAACGTAATATTGAGAGAAGTTTTTTGCGTAGTGTAAACAAATTTCTTAAAAATATTAGGATAAACTAAGATAAGCTCTGGAAAAAAAGTTGAATTTGTTAGGATGAGAGGGCGTGATATTTCTCACGCAAGCGAAAACTTTAAAATGCTATACTGTGCGAATAATTTAAGTTAATGGAACGAAATTTCAAAATAATGCAAGAAATAGTTTGGTCTATTATCAGACAAAGAATTTGGTAAATTTTTTTAAAAGGGCGTAGCAGCTGCCATACAAGCAGAAGCTTTAAAGCGCTGTATTGAGAGAATTTTTTAAAGTAATGGCACCGAATTGCATACAAACAAAAGAAATTATTCGGAAAAGCTTTGCATAAGGACTAAGTGAATTTCGACGAAGGGGCGTGGCATTTTTCATGCAACCGATAGCTACAAAATGCTACACTGAGCGAATTATTTAAAGTAATGTTGCCAAATTTCACGCAAACACAAGAAATGGTTGGATCTAGCATCAAACAAAGAGTTGCTTAGTATCTAAAAAATGGGGGCGTGGCACCGCCCATACATGCATATGTTTCAAAACCGAACAAAGAAGCCTATTTAAATAAATGTTTGGTCGAACCAGTTAGCACGTAACAAGAAACCCTTATAACGTTTTTCAAGTCCTCCGAAGCTCTAAAAATGTAATTGGATGCATGGGTGTAAAATTGAATAAAGATTCCGAAAACAGTTGAAAAACAAACGTTACCACTTTTAATTTCTTAGCGTCCGAATCTCTTTGAAGCCGAAAAAGTATGCATGCCTAGTATGGCGGGTTGTCATTTTATAAATTTGTTGAATTTTTTTGAATTGCAGCTATTAATTTCTCTCCTCTTTTTAAGAAATATTGCCATATTTTTCCACTGGGGAGTTGCTGCTAGTTTCAACTGTTTTATATATACTTACTTGATAACTATATTGACTTTATTTTACAAAAATCAATTTTCTCGTAAAACTCTGCAAAACTACATTTTCTTCTCTACTGAACTCAAACATTTTCCAAAAAAAAAACCAATTAAGCTATTGTGTAGCAATTCAAACAAACAACACTAACTATTCAATAAATTTGTCAAAAACTTAACAACTTGATTTCGGTAATAAATTCATTAAAATTAATGGTTAATCTCCACAAGACGTAAATCAGATTTGTTGCTGTTATTTTGTATTTAAGTGAAGTTGAGATTTTACGAAGTACCAACCACCCGCTATTTGCTTTTTCTTTTTTTTTTTTGTGGCACAACTTCAAAGTCATGACGTACCATACTACTACTTTAGTTGGCGGTAACTTGGCCAACAAAACAATTAATCAAAACGATGCATTAATTTGGTAGTAATTAAGCTGAAAGTTGTTACAATCACCCCGCAGACATTTTCTTAATAAGTTTACTTATGCTTCATCACGTGGGCGCTAAAGCAGACTGAGAGCGAAAGAAGAATGTAGAGGTCACCCGTTATTTAATATAGAAATCAGTGCTGGAATATTGTTAACCCCATTAATGAACAGCTTTAGCTGTTTTGGCCAAAGTAGTAATTAATTATATGAACTTGAATGTGTTTATTTACTTAGCCATACTTTTCTCTGGTTTTCTAAATTATTGGTTGTTAGTAAAACATTTATTTTGATGGCAAGTGCCGTAAAAGAGATTTTGAATTGCAAGTGTTTGTTGATCAACAGTTAGTACCAAGAAATAAAAATATGGAAAATATGTTAGTAAAAAATTACTTCTTTTATTTTAGAAAAAAAATTTTTCTTTCCTTCTGCTACTTAAAATCATTTCTAGAACCATTTTGACTATAAAAAGAAACCATTTTGAGTATGAAAAAATGCCCTGGAAAATGAAGCTATCAGCAATAATTTTTGAGCTGACAAAAAAACAAAATTTTATTCCTGGACTATTAAAAAAAAAACATGAATTCTAGAGGATCCTTCTCCTCCGAGCATGAGAGCGAATATTTAATGAATTAATGGTTTGAAAAAGTTTTAAATTATACTAAATCACAAAGATATCAATTGAGAGCAAATACAATTTGTTGAACTTTGACCTTCATTTAATAATAATTAAAAAAAAAAAAGAATATCAAAACTTTTATAATGAATTTAAAGCCCATTAAAGCAAATGTTCATTGAACCATCCAAGCAATAATGTAAAAGCATATGTGTGTATATTATGCCCCCCGACATAGAAATGGAGCTACTTACAAACCTACGCATAATTATGGCATAAAGAAAGATAGATGGCAACATCAAACCGTTAAGCAAATGTACATAGGTGAGGGGGGGTCATTATCATTTTATTAATAGGCAAGAGAATCGCAGTTAATTGCAGCATGTAAATAAACACAAAACGTTTTGCGTGTTAACGTGACCAATGCTATTTGGCTCAAACACAGCACACGCATACTACAGCAAGAACAAATTGTACATAAAAACAACATGACTTAATGCGCTTATGTTGTGCAATTATTTTTGAGCAAATTTTCCACTTTTAACGATATTATGCTTCGACTTTTATGCACACACATTAGAGTAACTCCAAAAAAAATTCATGTTTTGAAATAACAGAAGACCAATAAGTTTCCAACTTTTTAAGTTCTAACGACTATTTTTTTCAGAGTTGATATTTAGAGGGAAAAAATATTTTAAAAATAAATTAATTTACTTTTAAATAAAATAATAGCGCAACATTAATTCGGCTTATGCCAAAATAGCTTATAGCAAATTAATCACCTAGTCAAATAGTAATCATAAAAAAAAGTAATTGACGGAGACCTGCAGGTCGGCATCCTTTCGTTCAGACAAATAATGCCTCATAAGTATGCACGTACATCCCTCAATCTCCAACTAAAGTTTTTGTTATAAAGTTTACCATGTCAAAAAAACAAAGAAGAGAAGGTTACACTAAATCGGATGCACAAAGTAGCCGAAGCGAAGTTATACAAGAAATATTAAAGATTCGACCAACTACTTCAAGCCAGTGGATGGTATTGTTGCTGCTGATGATGCTGTTGCTGCTGATGCTGCTGATGATGAACACACCATGGGTCACTGACCACAGACAAATTCAAAACAGTTACCAACGCAAGCAGCATATGAAAGAAGATGCCTGGCCAGTTCAGCATGAGATCTTCTTAGGAAGTTTTGTTGATTTTTCTTTTTTTTCTGGACGGAATAAAATGCTGTATTTGTGTGTGTGTATGTTTTTGTATCTCTAACAAACACAGCGGGAAATTTTCATGTTTTTACAAAAACTGAGTGTTGTTATTATTAATACTGATAATCTAAACATTGTCTGCAGTTGTTACCAAAAGAATCGTTGAGTAAAAACTAATTATTTTATTACAATAGCCATTATTCGTAAAAATTTGATTCAAATTACTGCTCAAATTAAATTAAGAAATTTTTCTTTAACTTACCAGCTTATCTTGGGATCAGCATAATCTGTAAATAAAGGAAATTATTTTGTAGAACTAGTTATATATAAACTATGAATTATTATGTTATTATAATAAGCAATGCAAATCAAAAATGAAACTTAGAACAAATTGGCAGAACGAAAGTACTGAAAAAATGCATCGTAATGGGACATCAGATTTCAGTCATTAAAGGAATTGTGAAAACTAAAAACTGATTCACAAGACTAAGTAAATTTGAACTAAAATCTTTTTTTAAAAAACGATGGTTAGCGATATTAAAATAAAAAAAATATTTCAAGAAAAAGGTAAAAAATTTGGCTGGATTTATATAACTTCATTGTGGGCAGATTGAGTTTAATTTTCATATGAGCTCATTTTCAGATTTGAGCGACATACTCATGTACAACCAAAAAGTAGGTCCAATTATGGGAAATTCAATCATTCCTATGAAACGCTCATAAAAATATCAATGAAAATACTTTTTGCTATTAAAAAATGATATCAAAAAGCAATTTTTTATCATCGCTGTCAAAAATAAAAGTCATGATAGCATGTTGCACCATGCCTTTCGCTTTTTTAAGGCTCCATCTATATCTATAACAAATTTCATTAACTTCAGCCCATTAGTTTAGCTATGAAAGCATTTTTACGGGTTAGGGGAGTGGCATCGCCAATTAAAAAATATATGTATTTTCTCAGTGTTGATCTATCTATGTACTAAATTCATCTTCATATCGAATTTCATCAAATTCAGTTCATTAATTTAGCTGTGAATTCATATATTTTGGTTAGGGGAGTGGCATCGCTCATTAAAAAATATATATATTTTCTCAGGGCTGATCTATTTATGTAATTAATTTATCTTCATAGCAAATTTCATCAAATTTGGTCCATTAGTATAACTGTAAAAACACATTTTTTGGTTAGGGGAGTGGCACTGTCCATTAAATATTCAAATATATTTTCTCGAGGTTAGTCTATCCATGAAAAAAATTTATCTCCATAACAAAATCATCAAATCAATTCATCAAATTCGAAGCTTAGCTGCGAAAACATATTTTCTGGTTAGAGGAGTGACACCGTCTATTAAAAGAACAAATATCTTTTCTCAGATTTAATCTATCTATGTACATAATTTCATCAAAATCGGTTCGCTATCCATCTCCATAATGAATTTCCTCACAATCGATGTAGCGGCTCAGCCGAGACAAAATGTTTTCCCATTATGGGCTGTGATATGCTTTCTTCAATCGATCTCCTTACCAAATTTTTTTAAACTCGGTCCATACTCGAAACATTAACAAAATAGAGCAATGTTCATATTGATTGGTTGTAGTCTTTGCTAATAGTTGGCCACCAAACTACAGCTGTGTACATTCAAAGTATTATTTTTGTTTGAAGACCTCATTTTTTACAAACAGTTTACAAGATTACTTGCATTTCTGTTCAATGTCATTTACTCCAATTTTGCTAGTCTTTTATGCTGACGCTCTAAGCTTTATAAGTTTTTCAGAAACGATAGTACTATAATGTTTCACCAGGTAACGCAGCCACCTTTTACAGCACAAGTTCAAGCAATTACTTCGAATTATCTTGGGAGCTCTTAAACGGGGTTTTTTTTTATAAATGAAGTTATTTTTATTTCTTTATTTTGGAAGATAAACTTTTCACCCGCCCCTAAAGTGATTTTACTGTGACATTTGCTGAAACGTTGCTGTAAATGATAAGCTACTTTGAATTATTAAAAACTTTTGAAACTTTTTAGTTTAAATTTGAAGTGTCACAACTTTATTACGAGTATTTGCAATGATATTTTTGACTTCATTCATGGAAGCTTGACATCAAATGTCAGCACTTGCAGTAGGTTGATAAGAGCGCTCTAACCAAAGTCAACTTTCACCACAATTTTATAAATCAAATGAACATAAATTTTTTTTTTTTTTTTATGTCAAATTTTTACCAAAGTAAAGAAAAAAGAATTGAAATTTTTTTAAAGAAAATACAGAAGGGAAAATCAAAAATAAATGTAAAATAAACGAAAGGCAAAAAGAAATAAAAAATATTTACAAAGAAACGAAGTCAAGAAAGAACAACTTGACATTTGTGTTGTTGTTGTTGTTATTGGCCTTGACATTAACAGTTGAATAAAGTGAAAACAGGGAGGGGATATAAAAATTAATATGTGGGAAAATAGAAAAACCACACGCGTTAGTGACTATCATTACAAGTGGAAACAGTGCATTGCGGGCGTAAGGCAGAGTTTCAGTTTTTAAAGAGAGAAGGAAGAAATAAATAGCACGCATGAGAGCGCTCGTTTTCACACGTGTTTAGTCAGAGTTACGTGAGAAAAAGTGTGAAAACATCAGTATTCAATAAAGGAAATAAGAGGGTTGCTCGTTTGCATGTGATGGTAAAAATGTATTGATGACAATGAATAGTTACGTAGTAGTAACAATTTAAGTTCACATAATATCAATCTGAAAGAAACTCTCACTTCCAAAATATCGACATCGAAAACTGCTTTTCGGCATTGGTTTTAGAATCTTTCCTGTAGTTTCGCACAAGTTTAAATTTGTTGCCCTTGTAACTTCATGCAACGTTGCATTTTCCCACACTATTTCTTTGTCAGAATTATACAATTTTCTTAAGCGGTATGCTTCTTTTTTTCTTTTCCTTCAAATTTTCATAGCTACCTGTAAGTTAAGCGTTTCACACTGTAGCACAGTGGAGCAAACGATATTCAAATGTTGCAAAAGCTCTGAGATACACTAACATACTAATGTTCAAATATTGAAATAACTTGCCATGGATGTTATGTATCTTAAAGTAGATTGAAAATGGACAAAATTGGGCTACCTACACGCCTACCACCCAAACATATCAAAACCTTCGGAAGAAATATCTACCATATAAAATTATGTCATTAGGGAGTCATTATTAAATATATACGGATGATTTAGTGTGTGAAACCTCCCATAAAACCACAAACTTTTAAACGATATAACAAAGAAGATATAATATAAACGACACAGGCCCATGTAATCAAAGTCATAACAATGCTATACTGAGAACGTTAGTCCAGTGGGGACTGAACAAAAAGTGAATGACTTCAATCAAGAGGGCTTGGCAACTTCCACTCAAATTTCAAACTAATAAAACGCCATACTCCAATTGTTATTTAAATGAATATGACTTAACATTAAGTGACAACCAGAGGCGTATACCATGAACATTTGACGCCTGGAACAAAATTTTCAGAAAATCAATAATAATTTACGAAAAAATTAAAGAAAAGCAAGGTCATTCCGATTTCTTTATACATTTTACATCAAGTATTACGAAAAGTGAAACGTTTGTTTAGCTAACCGCATACCTATGTGCCCCGGGCGATAGCCCTCCTCGCCGCTCCGACTAGTTACACTACGAATGGTGTTGATAGATTAAAAATTCACTTCAATTAATGGCTGTGAGGGACAATAACCCACCTAGAAATAAATTCCGGATTGATATAAGATTCTTTATAGATATTCATTATGCTAACCAGTTCATGATCAGAGTACAGTACGGTATTCCTTGATTCGGCCATCTGATCAGTTCTTCATTGGAATATAATACTAAAAACTTTATTACGGTCCCGATACATTATTGGAGTCAGGGTCATATCCGATGTCCTGAACTAAAACGTAATACGAAATTAAGTTTTTTTTTCTGATATTTAATTATCAGTTGTATTAAAATATAATTAATTATTTACTACCCATTTCATATGAGGTATGACGATTATTGTTATTGTCGAATTCAAAAGCCTACCCCGTTCTTGATTATACCTCAGGTAAATATGAAGGATCTGAGCATGAACAAACTTCTAGCAAGGAACTTGAACAATATCTAAGCTTTAGACTTTTATAATTTATTTTTTTTTTTATTGAAAATGATAACTATAAACTAAGCCACGTTTTAATGGATAGTTTTTAGGTAATTAGTATTAAATTTGGGTTGAATTATGGCATCTATATTTAACTGGTTTTGACAATTATATATATAAAGAAAATTAGCAGCAAAACATTTTTTCTGATTTCTAAATTTCAATAAAAGTCTTCTTCACTTAACTTAAGCCAATTGTGGCGAAAATAAAACTCAACTGAATAAATCATTATTTAATTAACATTACAATGTGTTTTCCCAATCATTTTCGAGGCTCATGGTTATGTACACAACTTCTGATAGCAACGACATAGATCACAGTTGAAATTAACCCAGATTTCATTTAGAATTTATTCAAAAATATTTATTGAAAAAAACTAATTCATTTACACAAATAGTTTTTAAATTTTTGTAACAAGTGGTTACGGCTGGTCCCACTATGCACAGCACTAAATTTGAATGGTAAAAAATGAACTGCCACAAGGAAAAATTTCCACTCGGCATCGCATGTCTGTTGGGCAATTAATGATAGCACAAGATTTAAATACGTTAGTGTAATGTTCCAACTAACTTTTTATGTGCGAGAGTGGGGGGCGTAACTTTTGCTGACTTAGAGTTTTTGTTTTATTTTAAAAGATCATTGAACCATCAACATTTCCCTAGGTGGCTTCAGGCAAATTTCATTTTTTTTCATTTTACTTTGGTTAAATTATTTTACTACTTACTGCATACATATTGTATGCTTGTAAAGTGAGATCGACGTAATATCTTTAAAGGTTGTTCGACTTTTTACATTAATTAGAACCCAAAAGTAAATATCTAATAAAATATTTGGTAGATAGTTCGTTATAATTCTTATGAATAGGGTTTGTCTAGAACTTTAATTTTTTTTTTATTTTAAAATTACATTACCACAAACAATGTGGGCGCCCAAAAGTAGATTACTTATTTTGCAAATCATAATTTTTTTAAGTTTGAAATGTGGAGAACTTCGCCATAGAAATTTCTTGAAAAATTTTTGATCTGTTTGACAACCGAAGTATTTGGCGGAACTTCTAATAAACTTAGAAAGATTTCCTGATGAATGACTTGAAGACCTATATTTCTAAAAAAATTGCCACACCCTTTGTAAAAAATATAAAGGACTCACGATTCTAAACTCCACATTTAATATATTTAATATAATAGAAAGATGTTAAGGTTCTGTTGGTAAACATGGTTTTCGTCTTTGCTAAAGTTTGTTGAGATTTAGCTTCACCTTTTCTTTTTCTCAAGTTGCAATTGTTTTGAAAAATTGCTATCAGGTACATTGTGTAACATATATTATATATATTGCATATAACATTTTATATAAAAAGTTAACAGTGTCAGAACATAGCTAACCGTATAATGAAAAAGAAAGACAAAAGAACGAAACAAAACAAATATCAGCAGAAAACAAAAATTTCATTGCATACTTTGAGTCTGAAAGTGGTTCAAGTCAAGAACAAACAAAAGAAACGAAATAAAAGAAGAAAACAAAAATCGCTTTCAATTTATTCGATTACACAATTTTTAAAAACGCTGACTTATATGTTGCTCTGCAGAGAAGTTTTCAAAATCGAGTGTTGTTCGAATAAAACTAAAGAAAATAAAAGAAAATTCAATGATTGAAGAAACATTACAATACAAACTTACAAACTAAAGTTATTTTATCTGTTTCTTAAACAAAAATAACACGAAAATACATTGGACAGGGCCTAAAGCTACGAACAAAATAAAGTGTGCTGAGCAAAGCGAGCAGTGGGCCGTACCCCCGTGATGTTTTAAAAAACAATTTCTTTTATCCTTTGAAAAATAGGGTATTCGTGAAAATATCATTTTTTTTAAATTGTATGTTGGATAAAGTAATTATTTTTAATACATTACATACAGTTACACTTTTTGTAACATGTACGTGGTTTGAAAATGAATTTTAAGCTTTCATTGAAAATTCATGATATTTTCAATATTTCTTTTGTGTTAATAAAGGCTTCATTTTTACGTTTTTAATTATTTACAATGCGGACGTATTAAAAAAAATTTGTATATTTTTTAATATTATAAATAAAAGGTGTATATAATGTATGAAAATATATACATATGGTGTACAAGTAAATATAATTGTACGCATACATGCAAATGCGTTGCTGTCCATTTCAGGTTCACTTAAAATATCTACAAATTCATGTAACATGAAAATTTAATTAAATCAACTTTTTGTTTGTAACGCCGCGAATATTCCAAGCCATTTATTTTTGATTAATTTTGTAATTCAGATTCATGGGATTTTTTTTTATTTATATGAAAATTTTTTTTTTTTTAAACAAACAAGTACTTACAAGAGCTTAATTAAGGGTCAGACCATGTAATGTACTACATTAATGAATGCAGAGGGATAAAAATGTTGCAAAAGTGAATAAAAAATATTGTGCCCTTGAGAAGCTCATAATACTCACATGGAAGGTTTGATTTTTTTCTGATAAAACTAATTTTTTTTTATTGAAAATAAAGACAGTTCATCAAAGTAGAATCTATGCATTCATATTGAGCAGAGGCCAGTAAAAATAAAAGTGCCACATGTCTAACTTTTTTAGCAAAGTGTGAGCTTGTCACTTTCAACTTGAAATGGGAAATGTTTCCATGGCTTAGATCTTTGATTTACGAATCTATGTAAAAAAATTAACTTTAAAAATCTCCTTAAGAAAAAATTAAAAAATTTTTCTGGTCCGCTTTTAAGGGCAACTCATTAAAGCTTTGTATCTTTAATTAATTAACTTTGTATAGTTAATTTTTTTTTATATTTGTTTTTGCTTCTTTAAAGTAACATTAAAATTTTACAACGCCCCCTCTCTGAACAACAAGGACTTGCGATTTTCACCTAAAGCGTGTTTCCGTTTTACCACAGATAGTGAAACAAAAAAAAAAATTGGATTTATCTTATCCATCGGAATATTAAAATTGGCAGAAATTGTTTAACACACACACACAGACAGACATACACATAAATACATGCAAATATATAAAGAAATTTTTGCTAAATATAAAAAAGAAACAGCTACACACTAACAATTTCTTTGAGCATCGTCTTGATCTCAATATAAAACGTAACGCTTTACGCTACTGCGCCTCAACTCAATGTATGCGAAATAGAGCAAACCTTGGCAGCACTGTTTGCTATCCATGCTGGAATTTTTATTACTTGTTAGTCATAGAGCATGGAAAATTGAGAAAATGCAGAAAAAGAAAGAACGAAAATCAAATTATTTGTTATTTGCATACATTTTTGTACAGATATAGGATATACTCGTACTACAATGTTTGTATGTTAATATGTGTGCTGGCATGTGTCTGACAAAAGGTTAAGGCTAGGCGAATATTTGTTAAGGAATACACAGAAAAAAAAACTTAGCTATTTTTGAAATTATTATAAAATCTCTGTTTTCTAGTTCAGCATAATATTCATCTTTAAAAGACTTCAAATAAATATAAAAATTTAATTGGGAACCATATTTATATAAAATATAATGAAATTTCTTAATTTTTTTGGTCTGTAAATTCGAATTTAACCAAAAAGCAAATCTCCTTATTTTTAATTATGATGATCATCAAATAAAAATAGGCAACATCTGAATTTTCCTAATAACCCATATAATGGCAGGTTTTCTGACGGTATAAGAATCCGTTTCCAAGTGTTTTTGGCACGCTTAATTCAAATGTAAATTTTAGAGATGATATCATTGAAAGCTGTCATGATAACAAGTTGAGTCGCTATACTGCCAAAATTTGTTGATGGGCGCGGCACATCCCACAATATTTATGAACGTTATAATAACAGAACTAACAACGTTATCATTATGAAAATGAATATGGTAGATATATGTACATACCTACTTGCAATAAGATATCGAATTACCAAAAGTGGGCACGATAGTACCTGTGGGCGTGGCATCCCTCATTGGCTATTATAAAATTTGAAATTCAATAGGATTTGACGGGATTGCGTCAGTTGGAGTGGCACCTCCCATACAAGCAAAAAAGTTTAATGATATATATGGTGTGCTATGAGAGTAATATTTGTAAAAATTGGTTTGAGACTGTCGGATACTATAGACTTTGAAATTGAATACAGTTTGGTGGAATTGAATCAGTGGGCGTTCACCTCCCATACAAATAAAGATCTATAAATATTATACATATATAGAGCACTACCAGAGTAATCATAATAAAATTTTATATGGAGTTTTATGTGACTATTAGCTCTGAAAATCAATGAACTTCAACGAGATCGGTGAGCGTGGCACCTCCCATACAAGCAAAAAATCCATTTAATGTTATATATGGTGTACTTTAAGAGTAATCCTAGTAAAATTTGGTGTAGAGTTATCAGTTACTATAAGGTTTGATATTAAATGGAGTATGACGGGATTGCATCACTGGGCGTGGCACCTCCCATGTTAACAAAAAGTAAGTATTGTGGCACTTGTAGACTTTCAACCTTTTGAACTACTTTCGAGCTTTTCAATTTTTTACAACATTTATTAAAATATGATCGACGTTATCAGCCTTTTGCTGTCAACGTCTTTTATCTTTTTTCAACCTTTTTCAATTTTATTCGACTTTTCTATCTTATTCAACTTTTCTCGTCATTTTCCATATTCAATCGATTTTCTTAACTTTTTACAACCGTTTCAAAACTATTCAACCTCTTTCATCTTTTTTCAAAATTTTCAATTTTCATAAGTTTTTTTTTTACTTTTTTTGGCTTTTCAACCTTTTATAATATTCAAAAATTTCTGAGTTATTCATCCTCATTAAAATTTTTTGAACACGTTCCATACTTTTTATCATTTTCCATACTTTTTTGATTTTTTTTAGGATTTCGATTTTGTGACATTTTTCAATTTTTAGATATTTTTCATATTTTTTCGACTTTCTCAACCTCAAAACGAAAAACCGAACTATGATCTGTCTTCTGGTACTTTGTCTTTAAATGAGCGGTTGTACTGTGACAAAAATTTGGTTTTGCCTACATTTTATATGAGATTATTTATCTTATTTTCGGATAACTCAGACTGTGGTTTATTTTTTATAAGTCAGCTCTTTAATTATATATAACACTTTTGTAGAACTTTTTAAGATTAGGGACATTATACTTTTGGAAACTATCCCTACACCAAAAATATTAAAAAAAAAAATAGACAAATTAAAAGTGACGAAAATGGGAGGAAAACAAAGTTTGTCTAGAACTAATCGAAAAAAAACTTAAATGTGTCCGATTTTGGGGGTTATTTTCTGTGAGAAATCTCTCCTAAGCTTTATATGAATTAGCGAAAGCAAATATAATTTTTAATGTTTTGTGTCATATTTTGTAGCTAAAAATTGCTTAACCTTTTCTCCGCATGTATGTAATCCGATATACATACAACAAAGATGCGAAAATTTTTTCACTATTTTTGCCAAATCTACAAAAAATAGAAAACATTTGAATAAAAACTTTTACAACAATTGATTGGATTGAGATTTTCTAAATCTAAAAGTAAATAGCAAATAGGTATCAGTTAGAGCATTAGAAAATCAAAAAAATTAGAAAAAATACGAAAAAGATATCACTATTCCAAGACGAAAGTTTTTGTATCGAAATTCCACAAGTTAAATGTTTCAAGATAAATAGTTTGATTGCTTGGCTACTAATTTAATTTGGCGTGAAATGTTTATTTGCGGTGCTATGAGGTTAAACGAAAAAGGAAGAGCAATAAAAAGGATCAACCACTTAGTTTATGGTCATTCAGAAAATAAAAGTTACTTTGTTTGGGGTATGTAAATTGTGCAGCTTATTCTAAGAAATTTCTAAAAAGGAAATTAACTATTTACATTTAAAGTCATTTGATTGAGCATGAATTGAATTTATTTCAGAATGACACAAAAGCATTTTTCAATAGGATAAGGATTTTTATTTTAAAAGTAGACCTTTTTTTTTAATAAAATTTCAATTGTTACATCATAATGTATCGCTATTATTTGTTGTCAATAGAAGCAGTTGAATGAAAATAATAATCAGTTATTGAAAAAAAAATTATTTAATAATAAAATCTCAGTAACAAAAAATTCTTTATGATTCCAATATGCTGATGCTGATGTACATATGAGAAACCGGCATACAATCGTATAAATTTATTTTCACAATAATGAAAATGAATAACCGAAATGACAGAAAAGAAATTCCATAAAACTCCCACCGACGGGTTACCTATTATTTTGCGGATATATTTTTCCTTTTTTTATGTCTATATTGTCAATACATTTTTATATTGTGATTTATAGAAATGTTAAGACTTTTTCAGCACACAAACAAAAACCTTGTTACGTTCGTACGTACATATAATATGTATGTATATTAGGATGGACCGAAATACAATTTCTTATCATCACAGTTTTTAAAGCAGCAAAAAATTTTCGATTATTATTTAAGAAGATTATGAAGCGAAAAAGTTTTCAGAACTAACCTGATTCTTTTTTATTAGAATTTGTTTAAGTTTTCAATGAAAAAAGAAGAACGCTTATAATGTAACTAATTTAAAAGGTAATTTTATATGTAAGAGATTTCTTTAGCATTTTAAATTCATAAATCAATCACAAAAGTCTAAAGCCAGTCATACTAGCTTCATTCATTGCTAAATGTAATCATCAGTGTCTTTTGAGCCGGCGCAATGCAGAATTGCATATATTTATTGATAACCCAAAATCTTTGAATTTAAACAAAACCAAAACAGTTTTTTTCCGCTGTGTGTCTTTGTTTTTGTAACTTTTTTGATGCTAAACTTTTCCTTTTATGCTCGAGGGTTACTGATGATAAAAAATTGTAAATGTTTTGACGGTTTGAAATATGTTGCTGCATAGAATTGTTGCAAGTTAAAACTGTTACATGTTATTGGAATAAGTGACATGTAAATGGAATAATATTAAATTTTTTTTAAAGTTAAGACCTTTCTATAGAAAGAAGTATTTTAAAAAAAAAACTTACAGCAATGCGCGATATCCAAATATTTCCAAAAACTCTTTTGGCTAACGAATGTCCTTAACTAATAGAAACTTTAGCTCACTATAGTAAATTTAAATTCAAAAAAATTTGTTTTTCGATTCATCCTAATGTACGAGTGGGGACTAGTGCACCGAATTTTTAATGCACTAACATTTCCCTTGCCAATATAAGTGTGGCATCCATCGGAAGTTTTGAGTAGGATGTTTCATACCACCTGAAAACATGTAATTAAACTAGCAGGATAGCATAAATGAAGACAATGGAGCTATACTGGCACAAAAATACATCTAAAGCCTAAGATTCAACTCACCTTTTAGAGTTTTGAAACTTATCCAAACTAAGTATTTATACAAAATTGCATTTATAGAAATGGTTTGTAACGCTTTGGCACAAAATATGCCAAACCGATTTTAATAATCTTTCTTTTAATACAACATATTTGTACTAAGGAAGCTTATTGCTTACTTATTTTGTATATTTTTTTAAAAGTTAAATATCTCTTTTTTTAGGTCTTTTACAAGACCTCACACTAAAATGGTCGTTTTATTTTTAATTGTTTGCGCTTCATGCTGCTTCTTGAACTAACCATTTAACCGTAGTTAGCAAATCGAATTCAAACTCTACTAAAAACGAATATTAGGAAGCAATGGATATCGAGTCTATTTAGCACCAAATACTAAATGGGTCTTAAAATCTTCTACCACAAAGCATTAAATGCTAGTACAA